>PVKM010008279.1:0-39297 GCA_004027735.1 Carollia perspicillata
TCATCAGATAATTTTGCACTGATTACACCATCTAAAATATCATCCCCATTTCACTCACTCTTCATCCTCTTTTTCATATTCTTCTTCACTCTAAACATTATTAAAGGGCCTGAGTTGAGTGACTTAACACCAGGAAATCACAACAGGAGGTTGTTCAGCTCTTCCAGGTAAAACACAAGAAGAACCTGAACTGAGGCAATGGGGGGCGGGCTTCAGGAGAGGACTGAGTGCTTACATATCGGTAAAATTTTGAGATAGAATCACCAAGTAGTGACTACAGATACACCATGAAGAGCTAAAGACGGAGGAAGCAAGCCAGGATAACTGTGGGAATTTAATGTGTTCGTGTTTCCTAAAATGCACCAATCTGATTTCAGCAATGGCAAATGGGAATATAAAAAAAGCAAGTTTGAGATGATAAGGGAATATAGAAGTTTATGGTACAAATTGGAACAGGGAAAACAGTTTTTTCCTCAATCACTTACACTATTTCAAACCACTAAATTAAATTCTTTCCTTCCAGAGAACTTAGAAATGTCCTGGGAAAAGAGGGAAATATCTCATATAAATTGAAATATCTTTTACTTCAAGCATCTCTGTGCATTCTTATATAAAAACAGTTTAAGATAAATCAATAAAGACTACAAATGATTACCTAAAAAACAAGTGAAATATTCTTTTACCTTTGGCATAGAAAAATCATCTTTAACACTTATTAAGATGTTCTTTGCAATAAAACCTTTAGCTTTGCAAGTGTTATTTACTAAATATTTAAATTGACAGAAAACTGTACTTGAACAACTAAAATAAAAAAAAGTAAAAAATATATTTAAATTGGATGTCCTGAATAATAAACTATGAGGAAATTAGCATTCATTTATTTTGAAAACATATGCCTGTTTGTTTGTTTGTTTGTTTATCCCAAAGTGTTTTCAGGTTTAGGTAAAATGAGCTGATGGCTTCAATAGAACTTTTCCATTAAAAATGTGTTTGTAATTAAAAAAGCTCATGTCACAGTATATATAGTAATAAAGAGAAATTTGTATATGCTGAACAAAGAGATTCATTTAAAATTTAAAGCATTGGAAAAATATATTGACCAAAATAATTTAGCATGAAGATAAAAAATAAAGGAATAGAATATTCCATTTATTTTCTCCTATGACTATACATTATTTTCTCTATATTAATATCATTTTTTACCTGTACTTATTTAGCTATCTCTATTACCTACCTACTTTGCCATGTATCCACTTACTGTTATTTCCATACGCTCCAGTATCATCTGAAGTCTGGAAAGTTTAAATAGTAAGTTCTCTTTCTTTTTCTCTCTCTTTTATTTTTAAACTTGCACTGTAGATTAAAATAATTTTGCTTTTCAAACTAGTATTATCTATTTCATTACACGGTATTAATTATTAAGTACAGAAATCTTTTATTTTAAAACTTCTTTTAAATTAGAATTGGCAGTACTTACACATACATGCATAGCCTGGTTTACACATATACATGAAGATAGAGATGAGATTTGATACTTATTTTTATAGAAATAAATTATATATTATGTATATTTACATCTAAAAAATGTTTATGGGTTCTGGATCCACATATAAAGAGCTTGGAATTCTTTACTATATTTAAAAATAAATAAAATGCTGAACATAGTTAAAAATCAACAACGGCTTCTGTGTCCATAAGAGAGGGAGGACACAGAGCAGACTACTGCCCCCGGAACTACAGAGACAGACAGCACAGGTGAATACAGGCAGTTGAAGTTTATAAGAACAGAGGTTTCTGAGCAGAAACCTCTTGGGAACCAGTGCCAGACTAGAAAACCTAAACCATAATTGTTAAATTGCTAAAGGCTCAATGAAGACATGTCTAAGAGTTAAAGATTCCAGAGAAATCTACTCATGGGGGGCTCCCCCAACAATATTGTGCAATTTCCTCCCAGGAGTTTGCCTGGGTTCCCACAGTAAATACCAGGAAAAAAAAAATCTCCTGGTGGCTGCAGTGGAGAGAGGAGAAATAAAACATTTTAAATACTCCCAATGTGTTCTTAAATTGACCCCTTATCAGAAAAGCCTACCCTGTGGGTATTATGAGAGTCAATTGATGTGGGAGAAGAGAAATACTCAACTCCATCATTCCGTTCAACTTATAGATGGAGAAAATAATTAAGAGTGTCTGTGAAGTTCATAGTCAAGATTATATAGGCTCAGTAAAGAGGGAGATATGATCATAAGACTATAGAATGCTTCCCTTCTCTCCACATCTCACCATCATATTACTGAAGGTCCACTTACAACAATTCCTTTTACCCAGTACATTATGTTTAACTATCAAGAAAAAATTATGACATAGCAAAATGCAAAAAATAGTCACAATGTTAAAGACACAGAACAAGCATCAGATCCAGACAAAGCAAGAATGTTGAAATGATCAGATTAAGGATTTAAAAAAATAGTTATTATTAATATGTTAAGAACTCTAGTGGATAAAGTAAAGGGATGGGAAAATATTTCATAAATATGAAATTTTTAAAAAAGCTGGGGAAGCAATACTTACATCTGACAAAATAAAATTTAAAACAAAGACCATGATAACAGACAAAGAATGACACTACATAAAGATAAAGGTAGTAATTCAACAAGAGGATATAACCTTTGTAAAAATGTATGCACTCAACATAGAAGCATCTAAATATATAAAGGAACACTTTTTTAAATTAACTATTTATTGTGCCCTGGCTGGAGTGTCTTAGTGGATTGAGTGCCAACTTGTGAAACAAAGTGTCACCAGTTCAATTTCAAGTCAGGGCACATGCCCGGGTTGTGGACCAGGTCCCCAGTAGGGTGCATGAGAGGCAACCACACATTGATATTTTTCTACCTCTCTTTCTCCTTCCCTTCCCCTCTCTCTAAAAACAAACAAACAAAATATTTTATTGTTGTCCTATCACTGTTGTTCCAATTATCTCCCTTTCTTATCCTTTGCCCAGCCCACTCCTGACTCTCACAGTCCTTCCCCACCCTGATGTCCATGGCCATGGCCATTCATAAATGTTCCTTAATTCGCCCATTCTCCTTCTTTCTACCCTTATCACCCTTCCCTCTCTCTCTTCCCCTCTGGTCACTTGCTTCCATGCCTTGTTTGTTTTGTTCATTAGGTTCCTTTTATAGGTGAGATCATATGGCATTTGTCTTTCACTGCCTGGCTTCTTTCACTTTGCATAATATTCTCCAGTTTTATCCATGCTTTGTGAAATATTGAAGTTCCTTCTTTCTCCAGCTACATAGCATTCCATTGTGTAAATGTACCACAGTTTTTTATTCTGTTCATTTACTAATGGGCACTTAGGCCATTTCCAGCACTTGGCTATTGTAAATAATGCTGCAATGAACCTAGGGGTGAATAAGTTCTTTTGAACTGGTGTCTCACAATTCTCAGGGTATAATTATAGCAGTGCAATCGCAGGGTGAAAAGGCAGTACCATTTTTAGTTTTTTGAGGAAATTCCATACTGTTTTCCATAGTAGCTATACCAGTGTGCATTCCCACCAATAGTGCACTAGGGAAATCTTGATGGACATAAAGGAAGAGATTGACAGGGGATTTAAATACCCCATTGACATAAAAGGATAGATCTTCCAGACAGAAAATCAACAAGGAAACAGTGGCCTTAAATGACACCTAGACCGGATTTAATTGCAATCTTCAGAGCATTATACTCCAAAGAAGCAGAATATACATTCATTCAAGTGTACATGCATGTTTTCTAGGAGAGACCACATATTGGGATAAAAATAAGTCTCAATACATTTAAGGAGATTGAAGTAAGATCGAGCATCTTATCTGACCTTAATGGTATGAAACAGAAAAAAATCACAAGGAAAAAAAAACCCTGAAAAACACACATAGTCATGGAAGCGAAATAAATGTTACTAAACAATGCATGGATTAGCAATGAAATAAAGGGAAAAATCAAAATATACTTGAAACAAGTGAAAACCAGAAGCCAACAACCCAAAATTCATGGGACCATACAAAATCAATCTTAAGAGAATTCACAACATTACAGGCCTATCTCAAGGTACAAGAACAGACATAACCATTGTAAACATATAGGCACCCACCACAGGAACAGCAAAATATATAAGGGAAATCTTGGAGGACTTCAAGAATGATATAGACAGCAACACACTTGGATTTTAACACCCCACTGTCAACAATGGATAGATCTTCCAAACAAAATATCAAAAGGGATATTGTGGCTTTGAACAATGGCCTAGATCAAAAGGATTTAACTGATATATAGAGAACCATTCATCCCAAAGAAGCAAAATACACTTTCTTTTCAAAATGCACATGGAATATTTTCAAAGATAGACCACATGATAGGGCATACAACAAGTCACAACAATTCAAGAATATTGAAACCATATCAAGCATGTTCTTGGACCACAAGGTCTTGGAATTAGAAACTGAGCTCAAGGAAAAAACTCAGAAACATTCAAATTTCTGGATATTGAAAATCATACTATTAAACAATGAATGGGTCAATAATGAGATCAAGGAAGAAATCAAAAAGTTTCTGGAAACAAATGAAAATTAACACACAACAGGCTAAAACCTCGGACACAGTGAAGGCAGTCCTTAGAGGGAAGTTCATAGTAATACAGGCCTACTTAAAGAGATAGAAACATTTCAAATAAACAACCTAACCTTACATCTACAAGAACTGGGGGAACAACAACAAACAAAGCCCAGAGAGAGCAGAAGGAAGGAAATAACCAAGATCAGAGCAGAATTAAATGACATAGACAGTAAAATAACAATTCAGAGGATTAATAAATCCAGGAGCTAGTTCTTTGAAAACATAAACAAAATCGATAAGCCTTTAACCAGACTCATCAAGAAAAAAAGAAAAAGTACCCAAATAAATAAAATCAGGAATGAAAGAGGAGAGATTACAACTGACACCACAGAAATACAAAGGATTGTAAAGAAATTACTACAAACAAATATATGCCAAGAAATTTGAAAACCTGGGTGAAATGGATAAATTTCTAGAAACATATAATCTTCCAAAACTGAATGAAGAAGAAGCAGAAAGCCTGAATAGACTTATAAAAGCAGTGAAATTGAAGAAGTAATAAAAAAACTCCCAGCACACAAAAGCCATGGATCAGATAGTTTCAAAGGAGAATTTTACAAAACATTTAAGGAAGAGTCAACCCTTATCCTTCTCAGACTATTACAAAAAATCCAAGAAGAAAGAAGACTCCCAAACTGTTTTTAAGAAGTCAGAATCATCCTAATCCCCCAAACAGATAAAGATACAACAAAGAAAGAAAACTACAGACCAATATTGATGATGAACATAGATGCTAAAATCCTCAACAAAATATTGGCAAACTGCATCTAGCAATGCATTAAAAAAATCATACACCATGATCAAGTGGGATTCATCCCAGGGATGCAAGGATAGTACAATATTTGCAAATCAATACACATAATACATCACATAAAGAAAAGGAAAGACAAAAATCATATGATCATATAAATCTATGATGAAAAAGCATTTGATAAAGTACAGCACCCATTTATATTAAAAACACTCAGCAAAGTGGGAGTAGAGGGAGAATACCTCAACATAATAAAATTCATATATGAGAAACCTACAGTCAACATCATATTCAATGGGCAAAAACTAAAAGCTTTTCCACTAAGACCAGGAATAAGTCAAACGTGTCCACTTTCACCACTTCTATTCAACATAGTATTGGAAGTTCTAGCCACAGTGATCAGAAAAGAAAAAAATAAATAAAAGGCATCCAAATTGGAAAGGAGGAAATAATACATTATTGTTTCCAGATGACATGATAGTGTACATAAAAAACCCAATAGACTCGATCAAAATACTACTCAACTTAATAAGTGAATTTGGCAAAGCAAAAGGATACAAACTCAATATTTAGAAATTGAGGGCATTTTTGCACACCAACAATGAAATATCAGAAACAGAAATCAGGAAAAAAAATCCAATTTGCTATAGCAAAGAGAAAAACAAAATACTTAGGAATAAAACAAACCCAGGAGGTAAAAGATCTATACTCAGAAAACTACACAACACTGAAGAAAGAAATTAAGAAAGACATAAATAAATGGAAGCATATACCACATTCATGTATTAGAAGAATTAACATCATCAAAATGTTCATACTACCCAATGAAATGCATAGATTCAATTCAATCCCTATTAAAATACCAATGACATATTTTATAGATATAGAAAAAATATTTCAAAATGTAATGGAACCACAAAGTATCCCAAACTGACACAGCAATTTTGAGAAAGAAGGACAAAGTAGGAGGGATCACAATACTTGATATCACACTATATAACAAGCCACTATAATCAAAACAGCCTGGTACTGGCATAAGAACAGACACATAGATCAATGCACGAGAATAGAGAGCCTAGAAATAAACCCAAGTCTCTATGGTCAATTAATATTTGACAAAGGGGGCAGAAGCATACAATGGAGTAAAAATAACCTCTTCAACAAATGGTGTTGGGAAATCTGGACAACTACATGCAAAAAAAATAAAATAAAATTTGACCACCAACTTACACCATATACAAAAATAAACTCAAGGTGGAGTTTATTTTCAACTCCATATTTAAAGACTTAAATATAAGTCATGATATTCCTAGAGGACCGCATAGGCAGGAAAATTTTAAATATTCCACACAGCAACATTTTCACCAACATGTCTTCTAGAGCAAGGGACATAAAGGAATGAATAAACAAATTGGACTTAATCAAAATAAAAAGCTTCTGCATCACCAAAGATAATATCAGCAAAATGAAAAGGCAAACATATGGGAAACTACATTTAACAATGATACCTCAGACAAGGGTTTGATCTCCAAAATATATGAAAAATTAATATGACTCCACACCAGGAAGACAAGCAATCCAATTTAAAAATGGACAAAGGACCTGAACAGACATTTCTCCAAGGACGATATAACAGAGGGCCCAGAGATATATGAAAAGATGCTCAGCATCTCTAGCCATCAGAGAAGGAAATTAAAACCACAATGGGATACCATGTCACACCAGTCAGAATGGTTATCATTAACAAATCAACAAACAAGTGCTGGCAAGGATGTGTAGAAAATGGAACCCTAGTACATTGTTGGTGGAAATGTGTACTGGTATGCCCTCTGTGGAAAACAGTATGGAATTTCCTCAAAAAACTAAAAATGGTACTGTCTTTTCATCCTGTGAATCTACTGCTGGGATTATGCTCTGAGAATCCTGAAACACCAATTCAAAAGAACCTATGCACCCCAGTGTTCATAGCAGCATTATTTATGATAGCTAAATGCTGGAAACAGCCTTAGTGCCCATCAGTAATTCAGTGGAATAAAAAACTGTGGTACATTTGCATAATGAAATACTATGCAACAGAAAGGAAGAAGGAGCTCCTACCCTTCTCAACAGCATGGATGGAACCGGAGGGCATTATGCTGAGTGGAATAAGCCAGGCAGTGAAAGACAAGTACCATTTGGTCTCATCTGTAAGTGGAATCTAATCAACAAAACAAGCAAGCAAGCAAAATAGAACCAGAGACATGGGGATAAAGAACAAACAGTGACCAGAGAGGAAGAAGTAGAGGGATAATGGGGAAAAAGGGGGAAGGGTCAAGTCAAGGAACCTGTTTTAAAGGACCCATGGACAAAAACAATGGAAGGGAGGATTGAATGTGGGAGCAGGGGATAGATAGGGCAACATTTTATTTTCTTGAAATGTCCTGATTATCCCCCAGAATTGTTGGAAAGCTTGTTTCAATGCAATGTTCTTTGGATTTGCATTCACAAACAAAGGTATATTGAAGAGAAGTTAAATGAAGGGAAGCGAAAACAACACAGCAGCTGACAAAGGAAGTCCTGTTAAGTAGAACTAAAGGATACTATACTTGATATTTTCTGATAGGCTTCCTAATTGCATAACTGAGACAACAAAAAATGCCTGTATATTCCTTTATTGAACAAAAGAAGAATCAAAAATAGAAGCTCAATATTGGTCTGAGACAATATTGCTCAAAAGCCTAACTGGAGTGGAAAATCAGAACTTTAAAAATACATTTAGGAAGAAACTGTAATAAGCATCTGTACAATTAGCATAAGAAAGACAATGTTAATTTAGTTTAGATAAATATAAAATAAGAACAGCCTTGGCTGATGTAATTCAGTGGATTGAGTGCCAGCCTGAGAACCAAGGGTCCCTGGTTTGATTCTCAGTCAAGGCACATGCCTGGGTTGCCGGCCAGATCCCCAGTAGGGGGTGCGGGAGAGACAACCATATACTGATTTTTCTCTCCCTCTTTTTCTCCTTCCCTTCCCCTGTATCTAAAAGTAGACAAATAAAATGTTTTTTAAAAATAATAAAATAAGAACAAAAAAAGAGAAGCAATCAAAGTGATTCAAAACTATATGTAGTGAAAAAACTTAAACAATATTTAGAAAAAGATCTTTTTGGTCTAAATGTTATAGATACAAATACAGGAGCGTAGATATGAAATCTGGGTATTTATCAAACTCTCTCAAGATAACCTACAGGATATTAGATATTCATTTGTTCTCTACACCAACAATCATAGATATCACAATCTCCACAATCAAGTTCATGAATTTAATTGCTCAGGATCTTGTATTTAGATTGGATATACAAAAAAATGGATAAGAATGCTTGCTTTATCTTGCTCTAAAGTCAATTTCATTATATCATGATAATGTGTTATATTACAGTTCTAACCTGATAGAAACTGCTATCTTCATCAGATAATTATAATGGCAATTTTATCTCTAGCACTTGGAATTTATAAAGTGCTTTTACAATAATATTTTCCCTTTATGCCAACAAGGAAATGTTTAGGAAAGTAAAGTGATAGAAGGATGAATAACTTGACCAGCCCTGGCTAAGTGGCTCTGTTGATTGGAGCATCGTCCCTGCACTAAAAGGTTGCAGGTTCAATTTTGGTCAGGGAACATGCCTAGGTAGGGGGTTCAATCCCCAGTCAGGGTGCATACAAGAGGCAATTGATCAATGTTTTTCTCTCATATCAATGTCTTTCTTTTTCCAGCCTCCCTCTAAACATGTCCTTGGGTGAAGATTAAAAAATACATTAAAATAAAAATAACTTGACCAACATCATTTGTTTGAATGATATATATTAAAATAAAATATAGCATGTCCAAGTACTAATTAATCACTTTTGGATTACACTAATTCCTTCAGATCAATTTAATGCTTATAGATAGGTGATTTTCAACCTTTTTAAAAAACTTCATGGCACACATAAACTAATTACTAAAATTCTGTGGCACACCAAACAATATATTATATATTTTTCTGATCCGACAAAAATAGGTATAATTTTTATTCATTCACATCAGATGGTGATTGTTGTGTTGGCTGTTGTCACTTTTATTTTATTTAACAATCTAAGAGAGGTCAGTTTCCCTAACTGTGTAGTTAGATATTGCATGTTTTAAAATTTCTTATGACACAGCAGTTAAAAATTGCTGATACAGATCATAGCAATACTATTTCTCCAAAGCCATAAAAAGTAAATATAGCTTTTTTATCTTCTAAAATAATATTTGTAACTTCTTTTTAATTGTTCAAATGTGCTTTAAAACCAATGCATTATAGTGACTGACCTTAAAGATTTACCTCCATAATTAATTTATGAAGACTCATATTTCTAATTCCAGTATCTAATTAGATGATAGAATTTTAAATGGGGAGTGGGGTTGGAGGGAGAGGAGGGGCTATATTTCTATTGCTTGATCTCCTTAGCAGATTTTCTTATTGTTACATTTAAATAACAAATAGGATATACTTCTATAAATTTAATTCTTTGCTCCAGAATACACTGTGTACCTTCTTCATATCATGGTTTAGATTCTGTCTTGTGTTATGAAGCATTAAATAGACTCCTAATGCATAAGGCAAATGATTGCTAAATAGATTCAAAGAATCTATAGGCATAATTTTAATAGAAAATTTCTGTTTAAATGATATTAGAAATATTTAGATCTGATTTTTAATATTATAGAATAATGTCTATTAATAAAAAATAGGTTAACAAGAATCCTTTCAGAAAATAACCTAAAGAAACTTGTACTTTCAATGATTCCTTTTACAATCAATCAAAGATTCGGTAGAATAAACTTTACTCATTACTGTTTATATTGAGGACAATTTACTTTAAAGAAACATGCTAAGAAATTTATAGCTAACAAACAGAACTTACACCATTTGTTGATCATTTTAAACATAATGAGCACAATGGGAATTTGAGGGAAGGATGTTTTATTATATTTTATATAAGATCTAAAAATAATTTTAAATTTAATTTTAAACTGCAACATTCATTTAGATTATTTTCCTGTCTTAAAGTCATACAACAATAGAAGGCATGAACTGAAGAGAAGTCTGTTATTATTTTTATTTGGGAATACAAATGAAGAAAAAAATATATCCTGTCAGATAGGTAATAAATGTCACCTAGAGGTCACAGACTTTTGTTAAGTAATCTAATTGTTCTATGACCACTCTTATCCATATCTTTTATCAACAAATTAACCCAAGATATACTTTGAGAAATACTGGAAAACAAACACTTGTATTTTTACTATAGACCCAATATTTATCTCTACAGAATTCAAAATATAGTATAAATGTTTACTTTCATATAATCCATTTGAAAAGATTTCTGAGCAATAAGGTACCCCATAGCAATAAATCTTTTTAATATGGCTTTTCCACAAGAGCCAATGTAGTTTCAGTAATTTAAATAAGATTCTGAATTACGATATTAACCTAAATAAAAAAATATTGCATGAATGCACTGTGAGAAAATAAAGCATTGCATAGAATTTAAAATATGGCAGATTATTGATATATTTCACAATTAAGTATATGTTAATTTAAATAAGAGTAGTAAGAACTTTAACCTTGGTGGAATTTTCAGTACCAAAAAGGACAATTAGCTTCATCTAACAAGTCAAAATGAAAACCAGTCACACTGAGACAGGAGATAATACTATTTATTGCAAAGATGTGGTGGATGTGCTAATTGAGTTTAAATATATGTAATTAAAATCCACTCCTTTATTTTTTGTTTACTTATAAATATTATAGGAGGAATCCTAACAGTGCATTGAAGTATTATATGGAACAGTGGAAGTCTATTGTCATTTAACATGAATATAAAGACTTGACAAGGAGAGTTTGTCAACAATCTCTGATAACAATACACTGATCTTTGCAACTAAATCTACTTTTCCAAGGTAAATCTTTAGGTCTTATGAGCATGCTTGCACACAGTAATAGCACCAACAAGGACAGTACAGTTTCTTACTTTTTCATAAACATGCACTAGATGAAGATATCTGATAGATACATTTAAATTAGAAAGCATACACAAATTCATTAAAAAGAATAGACAAGAGCTAAGTGAGACCAAGATCACAGTGAAGAACAGGGGTTCAGCTTAAAATGTCAATTAGCTACAAAAGTGCTTGTGCAGGCTTTCTTCTACCACAGATCTGATTTTTTTGGAAATGTTAGAACTCTTAATTTCCAGTTTACAGGAGTAAATGATAAAAAAAATAAGGTTTAGTGGAAAGTAAAACATATTGCTAATTATTTTAATTAACATGCACAAAATTTTACTCAGGTATATCAGGGTAATAATTACACAGGTAGGTAGCAGGATAAATAATATTTAAAAAACATTTAATTTGTTTGGGTTGGGATCAAACAAGAAAGGGATTTCTAGATGAAAGACACAGGAGGAAAGAAAAAGGAAGATGAGCTGTTTCCCCTCAAAATTCATATGTTGAAGTCTCATCCCCAAAACCTCAGAAAGTGCTCTTTATTTGGAGGTAAATGATGAAGTTAAAATGAGTCCATGAAGCTAAAATGAAGTCATTAAGGTGCACTCTAATCCAGTGTCTTCATACAAAAGAGAAATTTGGAGACAGATACAGGGAGAATGCCAAGTGAAGATGGAAGCAAGGATCAGGGTGATGCTTTGACAAGCAGAGGGATAAAAAGATTGCCAGAAATTGGGGAAGAGCGTGGAACAGGTTGTTTCTCACAGTTCTCAGAAGGAACCAAACTTACTAACATCTTGACCTTAGGTAGTTAGTCTTCAGAGCTGTGAGACAATACATGTCTGTTGTTTAAACCACTCATTTTGTGCTACTTTGTCTTCTCAGCTCTAGCACAAGCCGTATGCAGTGCGGCGAAGTAAATGCGGTGTCACAGTTAATTAGTGAATAAGCCTTCAGAATAAGCCAGCTTTGAAAAATCTTTATCTGAAACTAAGTAGGTTTGATGTGATTTTAGAAAGGTAGGACAGTTTTTTTTTCCCCTCAGAGTGTTAAACTATCCTAACTTCATTTTTTAAAATTGTATACCTCTTTAAAATTTTGTTTGTCTAGTGGAAAAGTCTTCAGTTTTAGTGTTATTTGTGTTTCTACTACCACATTTGATGGCCAATTTCAGTTTTTGAGTTTCAGTTTACTTTGTAATTTGGGCACAATTTAAATTTGCATTTTTCTTTATTGTGCCAGAAAACACATATAAAAGTGCAAAAATATGTAAGTGAATTTTAACAGTTATTTATAAAGTGAGCCACCACATATCAACCCAAGATAGGGCAAAAAAAAATTACTAAGACCTAGAATCAGCTTTTGTGTCTTTACCTAGTCATAGCTTTCACTCTTACCTCTAGAAATGGCTATTTTCTCATTTCATGGCAATAACTTTTTCACATTTTTTTATTTGTATTTCATGAATACATTTCTAAGCAATGTCATTATATATTATTTGCATTTGATTTTTATACAACTGTATCCATTATTTCATGTCTTGCTTTTTAAACTCTAGTTTTTTAAAGCTGTAGTCCATTAATACCAATTATTATTTTTAGTGGACAATCGGAACATTTTAAATAGCATATGCAGCACTCCTTAATAGTGGGTCTTTTGCAAAACCAAAATAACAAAGAAGTTATTTATTTATTTATGTTTTTAAAAGGCTAAAAATGTATACTTAAAAATAATTTAAAAACTATTGAAAGCCCCTATGCAAAGGTGAGGGGAAGTCAATTTGAGTCCCTAGGAAAGCCACAAAAGGACCTACTACCCTGTGTATTTTTGTAATTTTTGCTTCTGTCTCTGCAAGTAATAATTCAACATTGCCATCACGTGCAACTATGGTAAAATGAGGCCAACTGCTTTGCAGTGAGTTCCTCTACCCATCATCAAGGCTGCATCTCCCATCATCCCTCTGGGCAGTGATATGGGATAGTGAGTCTCTGAGGACTTTCAAGCCTGAATGAAGGTAGGGATAGACAACCTTGCTGGCCTGGGTCCATGTCTGTGGTCAGTTTCACGTGATTGAATGGGAAGAGCCCTCTTCTCCACTGATTTCCCCTTTCTACCAGTCAGTGTTCTCATTGTTGAGGATGTTTATCTGGCCATTGCTGAAGGCCAGCTCATCATCATTCTGGGCAGTGTAGTTGAAAATCCCCATCACCTGTCATACTGCTGGGAATGCCACAGGCTTAAGTGGCTCAGTTGGAGTGGTTTTGCTTGTCCCAGGACTTAACAGTTTTACATAATTCACCGGAAACCAGCCTATCTGGGCTTTTTCCTACGTGCCTGCAGCTCTCTTTCCCGTCTTCCACCTGGGTTCTTTTTCAGGATCAAAATCTGCCCACTGGCCAGGGTGAGCTGCTCCGGACTGGTAGCTGTGTAGGAGGCAATAACCTGGGCAATTTCAGTTTTTTCCTAAGCTCCCTGTTTTCCCAGTAGTTCCAGAGCCTCCTGAATCTTTAAACCTCACATAGTTAGAATGGAAGACTCCAGGCTTGTGGCCTACTCTTCCCTGATGACCAATCACCATCTTTCTTGGTCACCAGAATCACATCCCCTTGCTGAAATGTTAAGTCACCTTGCTCAGAACTCTCATCAGTGTACATGGCAATAAATTCTTCTCCCGAGTCAGCTGGCTTGCCTGCTGGGGAAGCTACTCTGTTTAGGCTAGCAGGGCTTTCGGAAGAACCAAAATCCAGGATTGTCGATTTCCTTATGGACCCTGAAATGAGTTTCACCTAAGATTTGGGGAACCAACCATTCTGACCTTGAACTTCTCCAAACCACCACATGTCTTGCTGTTCCAGGACAGTGATGACATCATTTTTATTAAAATTCAAATGGTTGCCTATCTGTCTGGGCTCTCCAAGGATACAGAGCTTGTGCCTGTAGCCCCTCCACTTTTCACTCTGGCCTAAAACAAGACGGGCACAAGGAGAGGTGCCCGTGGCCGTGGCTGGAGTGAAAACCGGTCTCTGCCTTACCTGACCGACACTTGGCACCATGAGAGATGGTTGGGCTGCCCAGGTGTCCCAGTGATCTGTTTCTGGTTTCTCTTTCTTGCTGGTGGGCCATGTGGAGCTGAAGTCGACCCATTTGTTGGGGATCATGGAGGGCTCAGTAGATGTCACTGATGGAGGCGCAGGGGTCTCCCTCACAGCCACCTTGGGTGTGGGGGTGGAGGACAGATCTGTCACTGGTTTGACTGGAGCAGAAACCTTATTTTCTGGGATTTTCTCAGCATAGTTTGCAGGAAACAACCCTGTCTTTCCTTTCAATTCTCCTCCTAGCCATCCTAGTTCTCCAGTCTGGCTTTCATCCACCTCAACTACATCTCTCGGCTGGATCATGATCTTATTGTGACTTCTGGACTCAAAGGCATACAGTGCTGGAAAATACACCACTTTTACATTCTCCTATGCAGAAATTGTGAGTGAGCCTTTTTCTGTGGTGGACCAGGGAGCTTGGACAGCTGGCTTAGCTGGTTCTTGGTGTTGCAGGAAAAGCTGACCTAGCTTGTCCCACTACTAGTCCCTCTCCTGAGCTCGCTTTTTGGTTTCTTCTTTTTGTTTTTCTAATTCAGTAATCTTTCACTGCTTTCTGTTTCAGTCTTTCAGCCTCTATGGGCTTTTGTTTCTGGAACTGCTGCTTATAATATATTTCTCTTAGTTCCTTCAGCTGATTATTGAAAATATCAATCTCCTGTAGTTTTTATCTACTTTCTTTCTCAACTTCATCCAGTTGGTCTCTGAGCTGCTGACGAACCAGTTCTTTTGCTTCCAAGGCTTTTTTGAGTGTAAAGAGTGAATCTCTGTGCAAACTGTTTTGCTGAACTTGCTTTAACTGGTCACTGAGTATCTGTTTTTCTGGAATAAGCCTTCCCAGCATCTGCTGAGGCTCCTGGAACTGTTGCTGTCGATGAGTGATTTCAGCAATTCTTAGCTCTCTGGATTTATTTGTACTCTCAATTTCTTGCCTTTGGGTGGTCAGTTGATGTCTGATATCTTAAAGTTTTTCTTCAAGTGGATGTTTTTTATCATTAAGAGCTTCTAATCCAAATTCCAAAGTCTTTTTCTTTGCTTTCAGTACTACTATGTCTTCTTGTTCTTTCTTTCTTTGGTTTAATAGGCCTTGTCTTCTATTTCATTCCCATTCAAACTGTCATTGCCATTCAAGTTCTCATTGTGCCTACTCCTGCTACTCCACATCCTTATGCCACTCCTCCTCTCGCTGCTGCTTCAGCTCTCGCTGCTTCTCCAGGCACTTCTCCAGCTCCAGCTGCAGCTTGCGCTCCTGCTCCTGGCACTCCAGCTGGGCCAGTCACTCTACTCTTCCTGCGGTTGCTCCAGGAGTGCCTGTCTTCCTTTCTCCAGTTCCAGATTGCCACTCTCAAAGTTCTCACGCTTCTTATCTTCAAATGTGACAGGTAATTTCTTTTCTAGTTGTTCATCTTCCAAAACTGGTTCCTCTGGTAACCTCTGGTCTGCCGAGGTTTAACTTTTCACAGATACACCACTGCCTGGTCAGACTCTTCTAAAAGAACGTGGAATGTTTTCTGGAGGCAGGACCGGTGGCGGTGGTTGGCCAGACATAGGTACATCAATTAGGTGCATAGTGAGAATAAACTTTTCTGCTGTCAGTTTTCCACCTTGATCAATGTCAGAAAGATTCCATGCTGAAGCCAACTGTGCCTGTGGTAAAAATGATTGCATATGAATTGTTCTTGCTTGGGGACCTGTTAAGTGTCTACTCATAGTTTTGTCATGACTGTTGAAGAGCTGTCTGTACTTCAGGCATGATGAATGGGGAACAGCCCATTCTGCCAGGCATTAGGCATGTCAAAATATTGTGCCTTCTGTAATTTAGAGTTTAACTGTGACTCTCGACCGGACCTACTAAAAGAAGAACTCTTTGGCAATGCGGCTGAAGAATGAGCAAATGCAGGCAGAGGTTGTATGACAGGGGCCCCATTGACAGGGGAGACACTGCTGCTGAAGGGAGAGAGGGTACTAGGCAATGGGGACATCCTGACACCAGGGATGGGTCCCATCATCACTAGAGCAATAGCTGGGAGCAGTGGCATGCTGGCAATTCATCCTGTATCAAACACTGGTGCACTGGAAATAGCTACTAGCTGCTGTTTCATGACAGGAGAAGTGCAGAGGGGAGCAGATACCCTTGCATCTTCAGTTTGATGTTTCATGGAGATGGAAAACTACACTTGATCCACTCTCCCATCATTATTCATATCAGCTAGGGCCTGTACCTGTGCTAAAACAGGTTGAGGTAACCCAGCTTGGAAAAAAAAGTTTCTAGCTTAATCACCAGTAATAAATACAGATATTGGCTGTAAACTATGGGACTGTTGATGGTGTTTCCTCTTTCCTCTACGGTTATGGCTCAGATACCACCAAATCAGATATCACCAAAAGGTGTTGGAAACTGAGCCATGGTCTTATTACTTTTACCTTGTTAATCAATGCTTCATCTCCAGGCAGGTCTGTGCGGCCACCCCAGTGACAAGTCAATGCTACTCTCTTGCCACTGGGAGAGACACAGGAGCCTGTGATCCCCCACACACCATCCCATCTGCCTGCCTCTCTGCAAGTCCCGGAGTAAACTCCAGACTCTAATTCTAATTATTATAACTAACAATTACTTTTCATTTTACTTTCTATGGATGTTTTGTGTGACCCTTTTGGGACTATAAAAAGTAATGATGCTGGGGCCATTGTTGATACATCTTTTAGTATGCATGTGCATGACATTTTTGTGGGAATATAATTATAAATGGCATTTCCAGGTCAAATAATATTCTTTTTTTATATTTACCCACAAAACACTAGACACACCCATGCTTTATTTAACAAGGTGTCTCAGATCACCCTGAGTTTTACGTGTACCAGCAAATGAAACAGATACCCCACCAAGGATCCTCTTTAGGATATAAGAGTTTAAGAAAACAAAACTGGATGATGAAGTTGCACATGACCTCGTTCCACATGTTGACTAGAAACCAGAAAGATGATAAAAAGATGAGGAGTTTTTAACTATTATAAGGACCAAGCAGATGAATTATCTTTCCCTAAAAATAAAGATCATAGGCTTATATTAACATTTCTAGTAGATCTCTAATTTATGAAGTCTCATGTGCCTTGCTATAACAGCAGAATTTCTAGTCCAATATCTAAGAGCATGAATTGTAGAGCCAACTCCCTGCATTCAAATCCAAGCTCCACTATGGGAATATATTAAATTTTGTTGTATAGATTCCTAAACATATTTTAAAGTGTCTTCATAAATATAAAGTACAAATAAATCTCAATTTTACTAATAACATTTTAATCAACAAAAAATAATTTATATAAGGAGAAATGCTATTGAATTCAGTAGCTATTTATAATTCTCAGACTCTCTTAGAACAAAGTCCCAGAGGGCAAGATTGTAAAATGAATAACAATCAGTCCAAGACATAATCAAAGAAAAGTAGGGAAAGAATCTATTTTTGTACTTAATTCATTTCTGAACTCTAAATCACACAAGCTTCAATTATTAAGTACTATATGGATTAACATTTTGAAATGAGAGATTTGCCTCTTAATGTGAACTTGCAGTTCATCATACAGTGTGGAAGGTTATGTCCTTAGCAGAGTTCTTCTCCAGAGAAACTAGTTCTCTACTAGTGCTGTCTGCTGGCACATGTTACACACAGGTTTAGAAAAAAATATATACTTCCTATATAAAAACATGGAAGAATATCTAAGGTTGAAGTAAGTGTATCTTCTCGTAAAGCATTGAATGTTCTTTGCGAAAACCATCTCATTGTGGTTTTAATTTTTATTCCTCTGATGATTAGTGATGTTGAGGATCTTTTTCATACATCTATTGACCATGTGTATGTCCTCTTTGGAGAAATGTCTTCAGATTCTTTGCCCATTTTTTAATTGGGTTGTTTATTTTTCTTTTGGTGTTAAATTTTGTAAGTACTTTATAAATTGTATATATTAACCTCTTATCAGATGTATTGGCAAATATGTTCTCCAATTCTGTGGGTTGTCTTTTTATTTTGTTGATGTTTTCCTTTGCTATACAAAAACTTTTAGTTTGATGAAGTCCAATTTGTTTTTTTTTTCTTTTGTTTCCCTTGTCCAGAGAAATATATCTGATAAAAAGTTGTTTCAAGAAATATCTGATATTTGGCTGCCTATATTTTCTTTTAGGATTTTTATTGTTTTGCATATAATATTTAAGTATTTGATCCATTTTGAATTTATTATTGTGTATAATATAAGAAGGTGGCCTAGTTTCATTTTTGTGCACATATCTTTCCATTTTCCCCAGCATGATTTATTAAATAAACTATTTTTAGCCCATTTTATACACTTGCTTCCTCTGTCAAATATTAATTGACTATAAAGGTGTGGGTTTATTTCTGGGCTCTCTATTCTGTTCCATTGATTTATTTATGTGTCTGTTCTTATGCCAGTACCATGCTCTTTTGATTACTATGTTCTTATAGTATAGTTTGACATTAGGTAGTATGTTTTCTCTAATTTCGTTCTTTCTCAGGATCACTGTTGCTATGTGGGGACTTTTGTGGTTCCATATAAATCTTTGAAATATTTTTTCAAGTTCTGTGAAATATATCATTGGAATCTTTAAGATTTTATTTATTTATTTTAAGAGAGAAAGGAAAAGAGGGAGAAAGAGAGGGAGAGAAATAACAATGTGTGATTGCCTATTACGTGCCCGCTATGAGGGATATGGCCCTGGCATGTGCCCTGACTGGGGATCAAACCAGTAACCCTTTGGTTCGCAGGTCAGCACTCAATCCACTGAGCTGCACCAGCCAGAGCCATCATTGGAATCTTGATAGGAATTGCTTTGAATCTATAGATTGCTTTACTTAGTATGGACATTTTTTAATGATGTTAATTCTTCCTATTCATGAACACTTTGTGTGCTTACATTTATTTGTGTCTTGTTCAGTTTCTTACTTCGGTGTCTTAGAATTTTCTGAGTATAGGTCTTTTGGATCCTTGGTTAGATTTATTCTTAGATATTTGATGCTTTTTGAAGCACTTGTGAATGAGATTGTTTTCTTAATTTCCTTTTCTGTTATTTCATTAATGGCATATAAAAGTGCAACTGAGTTTTGGATATTAATTTTTATCCTACTACTTTGCTGAGTTCATTGATCAATTCTAGTAGTTTCTTGGTGGAATCTTTGAGGTTCTCCATGTACAATATCATGTCAGCTGCAAATCTTGATGGATGTAAAAGGAGAGCATGATAGAAATACAGTCATAGTCATGGATTTTAACACCTCATTTACTCAATGGATAGATCTTCCAAGCAGAATATCAACAAGGAGACTGCGGCCTTAAACAGCACACTAGATGAAATGGATTTAATTGATTTCATCAGAGAATTTTACCTTAAACCAGAAGAATATACATACTGCTCTAGTGCACATAGAATGTTTGCTAGGATATCATATGTTAGCACACAAAACAAGTTACAATAAACTTAAGATGAAGTCATATCAAGCATATTCTCTGACCACAATGCTATGAAACTAGAAATCAATCACAAAAAGGGCACCAAAAAACATACAAAAGCATAGAAGCTAAATAACATATTATTAAACAATGAATAGATCAACTATGAGATCAAGGATGAAATCAAATATACCTTGAAACAAATGAAAATAAAAACACAACAATATAAAATCTGTGGAACCTGGAAAAGCAATCCTAAGAGGGAAATTCATAGCATTGCAGGCCTATCTCAAATAACGACACCAAAAAAAAGTACAGATAAACTATCTTTACACTTAAAGGTACTTGAAAAAGAATGACACAACCCAAAGTGAGTAGAAGGAAGGAAATAATAAAGAAAAGAAATAAACAAAATAGAGTAAAAAATGGTACAAAAGATCAGTGAATCCAAGAGCTTGTTCTTTGAAAAGATAAACAAGATTGACAAACCTTTAACCAGACTCATCAAGAAAAAAAGAGAAAGGACTCAAATAAGTAAAATCAGAAATGCAAGAGGAGAAGTAACAGCTGACACCAAAGAAATACAAAGATTTGTAAGAAAATATTATGAGCAACAATACACCAACAAACTGGACAATCTGGATAAATTCCTGGAAACATGCAGTCTTCCAAAACTAAATCAGGAAGAATCAGAATCTGAATAGACAGATTATACAGAGTGAAATTGAAGCAGTAATCAGAAGACTTCCAACAAACAAAAGCTCTGGACAAGACGGCTTCACAGGTGAATTTTACCAAACATTTTGCCAAACTGTATCATAAAATTCAAGGGGAGAGAAGGCTCCCAAGTTCATTCTATGAGGCCAGCATTATTCTAATTGCACAACTAGATGAAGGCATTACAAAGAAAGAAAATTACAGGCCAATATCACTGATGAACATGATGCTAAAATCCTCAACAAAATATTAGCAAAGTAAGTACAGCAATGCATCAAAAAGATCATATACCATGATCAAGTGGCATTTATTCTAGGAATGCAAGATTGGAACAATAAATGTGACTCACCACATAAACAAAATAAAGGATTAAAACAACAGGATCATATCAATAGATGCAGAAAAAGCATTTGATAAAATCTAGCACCCATTTATGATAAAAATGCTCTGGAAAGTGGGAGTAAAGGGAATATACCTAAACATAGTAAAGGTCATATATGGCAAACCCGCTTCCAGCATCATTCTCAATGGGCAAAAACTACAAATATTCCCCTTAAAATTGAGGACAAGACAGTATGTCTGCTTTCACCTCTTTGGGACACCTAGCCATAGCAACCAGACAAGAAGAAATAAAAGTCACCCAAATTAAAAAGAATGTAGTAAAACTTTATTTTCAGGTAATAATATTTTAATTGAAACATAAAAAAATTAAAGCAAAGTATTTTCTTAATTTTAACTAAAATTGTTGCATCCTTTAAACTATTACAATTTATGACTATTACATTAAAAAATAATGTCTTGCACATATAATATTATGCTCGGTGTCTTTTTGAAATATATATCAGCAATGTTTTATTCAATGAGATGCAAGAAAAATTTTATTAATTGAACTATTCATAGATATCTTAAGATTATCTTTTTTATTATTTTAATAGCCTTGATTCGCCCTTAATTCTACACTCTTCTTGAGAGCCTGGCGACAATGGGAGGCCTGTAGGCCCCCTTTCAGAGCTAGGATTTTGCGTCTAAGCTTCAAGTTGTAACATGTCTTAGCTGACATTTTGGTCCATCTAGTGCCTGGAAAACTTAAATGAGAGGAAATGGAGTGGTTAAAGTGAGAAAAGAAGGCAGTCTGGCTACATTTTGATAAGAAATAACTAGATTTGTTAGATGAAAAGATCCCATCCAATTAGTTGACAGATACTAATAAGCATGGTGATGAAAATAGAATGTCTCTATGGGAGCAATGGAGGTTCACAGTAATAACTGTCCCATTCAGTTGGGGGGAGGAATATGATCAATTATTGTTTATAGGTTGTCATTCCCAGGTGTACTAGGTAAAATTATGTTTACTATTATCTCCTCTATTAGAGGCATTTAACAAAGCAAGAAATATATAATATTGTCTCCCGTGAAAATAGTGTCGGTATTTGTATTCGTGGGTGTGATTGCAAATACTTAGGCCTGTGGAAGAGCTCACAGTTATATTCTGGTGTAAGCATAGATTGACTTTTTTGAAAAGTAGTGAAGTTGACGAAGGTTCTTTTTGAAGTCTAGAGTAAAAAGTAAAATGGTCTTCAAGTGATAACATGAAGAATTCCCTTAAATATGAGACAGATGTAAAAATGTGGGGACAACTTCACACTTTGAAATGAAAAGAAGCATATAGCTAGCAGTTAAATGAGGACTGTGAGATAGTGCTATGAGCTGAGTGAAGGAATGCCAGCTTCTGGGGTCTGTGGAGGGATAGATGTATTATTAAAAAGGAAACAGCTTTTCTGAGGGAAAGGAAGAAAAAATACAACATAAAGCTTATTCAGTAAAGCTCATTATGGTGAGGAAGACAAACATGTGAACAAGCAAAAGGGAAAGAAGAGACAAATGTTAGGATAAGAATGTCTTAGATTTAAAGGAAAAAAAGAGTAGCAGTGGAAGAAGATACACGTTCTTTAAAGAACTGAATAGCTGCAGATAAGGTATACTGAGGTTTTTGAAGAGTCTGCTTGAAATTTGATTGGGCGAACCATTTTTTGTCTTCATCATGTGAAACGAAGGAAGCAGGTCATTTTTTTGTTAGAGAAAAAATTCTGGGCCCATTGGATTGAAAGGCTCTTTAAGGGTGAAAAACTTGAGAGGGTTGCAAGATCCCAAAAGCACCCATTGCAGTTCTCAATTATCCTTGGTAAGAGTTCTCTCACCTTCAAGGTATAGAGCAGAATTAGTAACATCATAGTGAAACACACACTATGCTGGAGGGTAGAAGGAGGTTGCCCAGGAATTGAGAGGGACCTATGAGGGAATGTGATCAAAGAGGAAAAGAGCCAGGTAAGAAAAAGCAGCTTCTTCTATAATTTCCATCTAGCCTCTCGTGCAACCACCATTAAAAAGCTGAGAGAATCACTTGAACAATTCCCAGAAAAGGAGTAAGAAAAACAGAAAGGCCTCACAAAAAGAGCTGGGTATGCCTCCTTCAGAGTCAAGAGGAAATCCCCACTAGAAAACAATCAAGAATACTTCTCTTTTGACCAGAAAAAATCTAGAAAGAGTGCTCCTCTTGTTCAACAAAAAGAATCAGGGATTAAACCTCCCCTCAAAAGAAGCAAGAATAAATCTATCCAGGAAAATTCTCAGTCAATAGCAAAGAACCAGGAAAAGTCCTGTGCAAACACAAAAGAACCAGAAAGACTCCCAATCCCACAGAAAAGAACCAAGAAAGCTTTTTTTTTTTTTTTAAGGAGAATTAAAGCAGCTCCCTGTCCTGCTATACAGACAAATATCCATAGCACTGGATTAGGAGTTATGACTCAGTAACATGTACCTCCCTTTTCCTCACTAAGAAGCACAAAAAGGGCCTAAGAAGTTGGTTGGCATGAATCCTTGGGTGAAGACAACAGGGTGTGGCACTCTGCTCAAGTTATGCCACCAGAAACTGTCAAATTAAAATAAATCTGGACTTAGATTTGGTTAGACTGGATTTATTCAGAGAAGTCTATTGCAATAGGGAAAAACGTTCAAACCTCAGATATTCGCAAGCATCTCCAAATGAAACACAGTAAGTTTGTTTGTTTTTCACTTCTTTCCCTCCCTCCCTCCCTTCCTTCCTTCTTTCCTCCCTTTCTTCCTTCCCTCCCTGCCTCCCTTGTTTCTTTCTTTTCCCCATTTTCAATAGGGTGAAAGAAGGGCAATCAGAGATTTACAAAATCTTCACAAGAGCAGCTGGACAAGCAAGAGGGGATGATCACAGGTGTGACAAGCAAAGGGTTTCTGTGTTGAACTGATTCACAGAACAAACGAATAAAAAAGGCACTTTCTACTTTTATTTTTTTTATGAGCTTGCTCAGGCTTGGGAAAACAGAGTTCAGGAGATAGCAGGAAGGACCGAAACCTTACTAAAGTTTAGTGAAGACAAAACAAAAGGTAAGAAAGGGTCAACTATGAATGTTCAGTCTCTATTTTTTTTTCTTTCTGTAAGATTTTCAAGTTCAGTCAAAAGGACCACAACACCCACAATTTGTGTAATTGCCATGGCTACCACAGTGATTGATAGTTGTAGAAAGTTGTTCTGCCTTGAACTTGCCCTACATTGTTCCTGTCCTTCAACACAGTAAATCAAGGGTGATAAATGTATGCATTACCAGTGTCCTATTTAGGTAAGGGGTTCAATTATGGGTCATTAAATGTGGGACAATCTTATCTTAAAATCCCATCTACAGGGGAAGTTTCTTGAAGCACTACCTCATACCAATGATTTTCTCAGTCAGGGTACTGGCAAAAATCACAAAACATACAAATAGAATTTGTTATTCTAATACAGGGCTATTTTTAGAGGTGTATGGAAATTTCGAGATAAAACACATCAATGTGTATGGTGGCACACAAGGTCTTGAAACATTTAAAAACTGTTGCCATCTCTAGACATGAGGGTACAAAGAGAGTGAGAACACAATGTTATAAAAATGTAGGCCACAAACTGAATGTTAACAAGGATTGCCAGAGGGGCCTATCCATCCATCTTATTATTTTTTGCATTTCAAAGTATGGTATATGGTAAATATCAGTAAATTTCAACATTAAACAGGATGGTTAACTCTTTAATACTAAACAATACTATTAACTAGAGTTCGATATTTTTAGGTAAAATTTACATGTACTAAAATACACTGATCTTATTAAGTATATCATTTGATGGGTTTCTACAAATATCTGAACTGTGTAACCCAAAGTTATCACCAGCTAAGGATTATATTAACTGTTACATAAAAGAAATTGTATTTCACAGAAATAGCAATTAAAATGGAAATGTTATTGCATTATTAGTTTGTTAAAACTGAACAAAGGAAACTTTGAAAAAGTTTGCAACTCAAGCATCTTAAAACAACAATAGTAGCAAAAATGAAAAGTTGTCAATATGTATTGGCTTTCATTTATCAAAATCAAGAAAATTTCTAATATTGACCAAAATATTTTTGATGCTATTGTAGCATGACCCTTTTTAGGACACATGGGCATGGAGACAGAGAAAACACTAAAAAGCAGGTGAGCCCTCACCTGAGCAAATAAGCCTTTTTAGAACTTGGTTGTTTGTTTACATTTAATGACATAAGAGTCTGAAGGGAAACATGAAACATAATTACAGCGATTTAAAACAAATTCATGACTGCTCCAGGGTGGGAAGGCAGAGTGGGGTTTTTTGTTGTTGTTATTTCTCCTTTTCTCTCTTTTCTAAATTAGTAACTTTTCTAAATAAGAAAAGTAGGCAGGGTTGATTCTAGACTGAGTAGCTTCATGTATTGTTAATATAGAAGTAAACAAACTTCACATAACTAATGATTTAATGTTAAAATCAAGAGGAATATTACCAAAAATTTAAAAAATTATTAAGACCAAAGATCTAGATTATTTGCTTTTACTCCAAGAAAGTCAGCAGTCAAATTTTATGTTGTTTTTAAGTATGTTTTATTGATTATGCTATTACAGTTGTCCCAATTTTTCTCCCCTTCATCACTCTCCACCCTGTACTCCACCACCCTCCAGCATCCCCCCATTCTTAGTTCATGTCCATGGGTCATATACATAATTTCTTTGGCTCTTCCATTTCCTATACTATTCTGAACCTCCCCTGTCTATTTTGTGCCTACCATTTATGCTTCTTATTCTCTGTACCTTTTATGTTTTTTAATGGGGTTGATGTTGAAAAAATACCATGAAAACATCTTCTTTTATTTTGTTCTATACTTTTTGAAGGATAAAATAGATTGCTTTTGTTGTAGATTAGACAGTAGAGAAGATAAAATTTTTGCTCAAAGAAAAATAATTTGCACGTAGATACCAAGATCTGTTCTTACTTCCCATCAGCATTTCTATTGTTTGTTAGGGATGCCATAAAAAAGTACTGCAGACTTAGTGTGGTTTTTTGGCTGTTTTGTTTTTGTTTTTGTTTTTGTTTTTTTGGTTTGTTTATTTTGTTCTTTTGTTTGTTTTTGTTTTTTATTTACTTTTATTTTTTGAGAGGGGGAAGAGGGGAAGGGAGAAAGAAGAGGGAAGGAGAGATACATTGATTGGTTGCCGCTTGTATGTACACCAACCAGGGACCAAACCTGCAACATGGGCAGGTGCCCTGACCAGAATCAAACCTATGATATTTCATTTTAAACAACAGATTTTATTTTTTCACGTTCTGGTGGATAGGGTCCAAGAACAAATTGTAATCAAGGCCTGTTTCTTCACAAGCCTTTCTCTTTGATTTACATAGTGGTGTCTGTCTTGAGCCTGTGTCCACACCTGGTCTTTTCTCTATAACTCTGTGTCTAAATTTCCTCTTCTTATAAGGACACTGGGCACCCTTAATGACTTATTTTAATAACTTCATTTTAACTTAATCACCTTTTTAAAAACCCTATATTCAAATATAGTCATATTCTGAGGCACTAGGGGTTAGGGCTGTTGTAGATGGATTTTAGGGGAACAACATTCATCCCCAAACAGTACTCATTTGTCATATAAATCCTATACCAATTACATGCCAACAGTAAATTAGAAACTGCCTAATAATTAGAAGTGCTGTAGCTACAAATTTTCTTTTATCCTGGACTATTGCCCTGTTCTTTCCAAAGTATGCACATGTGTGCACATATACACAAAAAATATTCCAGTCATTATCACATTATTTTTCTTCAACTATCTTTTATCACTGTATGTAATGAAATAATATTGTTACAACTCAACAAAAACATGACTGTGAGGTTATTAATTAGCATAAGTAATTGGACAATGTATGATTATTTGTATATTTCATATCATAAAATTTGCTTTCACTTGTATGGTCATGAAATTGAGAAAAGAAATCACTGTTTCCATTATCTAGAAAACTGTTTAATCATTTACCACAATTTGAATGTACAAACAGCTTATAATTTACACATAATAAATAATATGGAAATAACAAAATCTCTATCTTTTTAGATATTAAATAGAAAACAAACATATATATCCTCTCTTTACTTCTTTGAGCTATGTGGAAAGAATAATTAGACTATTACAGTTCTTCAGAGAATAAAACTATATGTTCTCAAAGGCATATGGTTGGAGTAATTTTATGCTAAGTTTGGAAGCAATACAAATTTCTAAAAACATTGGACCAAGAAAATTGGAAATGGCTTAACAGATGAAAAGCTACTATTTACAGAAAATTTTAATATATGTAATATTCAAGTATTTGGCAATGATCAAATACATTTAAAATATATATTGCCAGTTTAAAAAGTATACTTTGTACAACATGGGGAATTATTCAATATTGTAATAATTGTATGTGGTGACAGGTGGGTACTTGAAATATTAGGGGAATCACTTTGTAAAGTATATAATTATCTAGCCACTATGCTATACATCTGAAATTAATACAAGATAATATTGAATATAAACTGTAACTGAAAAAATAAAATGTAAATGAATAAATAAAACAAAAAGATAATAAACTATTTAGGGAAATCTACTCTCAGTGGTTTATCTGTACAGAAATAAGCATCCACAGAGAATTTTAAAAACAATTTCCAACTCTTCTGAAATAAATGTATAATTTTACATGGCAGAGTTTATGTGTACTTTGTCAGGCTTTAAAAAGTAACAATGTTAAGTTTTATTTCTTATTCTACACTCCAAAATTGTGTTTCACAGAGATTTCCCTGAAATAGTTATTTCTTCCTCCGTGCCACCCTGTATTTTTCTCAATTAATTATAAATCAACAATCTATTTGCATGGGCATATACCACCTCAGCTATCTGTACCTAACCACATACATAATATTTAAGCCTCAAATGTTTGGAACAAAGGAACAAATAGTTTCATTATATTTTTTCACTTTTTGTGAGAATTACATCTTATTGAAGTATACAGTTACAGTTCTGAAACAAATGTGGTTTACATTTGTCTCAATTCAATAATCACTATGTGTCTTCCATCAAGAAGTGTAAAACCAGTAAGTGTCTTAAATCTTTAAATGATCCATTTCAAATACATTATATACACAATAGTGAATATATAAATGTACCTTTTAAAAAACTTGATGAAAATTTCTTATAATATTTTGTAATTTAGTATACCTTTTAATTAATATGATATAAATAATGCTGAAATTAATTAAATAATTTAAGTTTTAACTTTGAGGTTTAAATTACTAACTACAATGTTAAAAATACATGAAGGTAAATTTAATGTCAGTAAGGATTATAGTCAGGTTTTATTTTCAATAGTTTGTTATTATTATTGAGTTATTGAGCGTTACAATGGACAAGTTATGGCAATAATTCAAAAGAATAAGTTTCCAAAATGCTGATCTTTAATATATCTATCAATATATTTGCTCTCTAACTTGGATGAAGATGCTTCAAACATATGAAAAGTTTTATCAACAGTTTAGGGGGAAATGTAATTGAAAAAAAATAATTTAAAAAAGAGAATTCACCAGAGGTCCACATTTAATCAAACACAAGTTTCAAAATATGGCTCTGTTTCTCTGACGCCATTCCTAAGACAAGGTGGCCAAGACAAAAAATGTAGAACTTTCCTTCCCATTGTCTGTTCATATGAAACATTGATTCCCACTCAAAGTGGTTAATGATGTTCATTTAAGCTACATTCCTTTAGGCACTGATGATGTGGACAAGGTTACTTAAGTGGAGAAACAGCATAATTACTCTTGGACACTGAAGTTACCTGGAGCTGTCTGTAATACTAAGGTGTCTGACGTCTCAACAAAAGCTTTGACTTTTGGTGGACTTACATTTAAACTAGAAATTCTGCAAGCAGATTGAATAAGAAATTACCATGAAATGGATGTAAGTTTCCTGAAATACTTGTAAGCCTACATTGTAGAGTAACAGGTCAGGGAATCTTACAAGCCACACATGAAAAGAAAAATCAGGTTGCTAAGACACAGTCAAGAAATTGAACAAGCTCCCATTCATTAAAAAACAGCCATTAGTTGATTGATAAGGAATTGGTATTTATTTCTAAGACTGTTCTTTACTTGCATTGTCAAATTACCTAAAACAAACCAACTATGTGGCAATAAGATTCTTAATATGAGATTAAGGAACACTTGAGCTTTCATTTGCATAATTTGTCCACTTTTTATTCTAATATTAGAATTATACACGAGACCAAACATATAAACCAATGTAGGATCCAAATATTTTAAATGACTTTCCAACATGTATGATGCCTTAGTGGCTTGATGCTGTGTAAATCTATGTTTAGACATCAGAGTAAGAATAATCAATTTCAAGATAGTAAAGAACTATCTATCCAAACATCAAATTGTGTTCACCAAATTTGGGGCATTGAATATGTTTTATATTGTAATTTCTTGAAATGTACTTATTACCTGCTTCCTTTGTTATGATGTGATATAAAGTATCATCTTCTAAAATAGTACAAAATTTACATTTATTTTACATTTTGTTGAGATGCATTTGAGCTTCTTGAGGTAAAGAATTTTTGTCTCTTTTGATAATTGCAGTTATATAACTAGAGTCTAGAATATGTGGCACAAAACAAGCATTTACATTATACGAATAAAGCAAAATGAATGTGAAGATGCAGCATAAAATCCTATTCAAAATTACTTTACCTGTTATCTTATTTATAAGATTCTACGGTTAAAGACCAGGTCAACTGAATTTCGCAGGTCAGAAATAAAGTCTGATTTGAGAAATTTTCCAGAGTCACTGAGATTAATTTGGACAATCCTCCGTGCCTCCCAAACTTGATCTTGATCTGTGGCTAATTGCACAAATAATGTATTAAAGAATCTTGCTACCTGCCAGTTACCCAGAATGCCTGTGGAATGTGTTCTGAATGTTTGAAGGACTGTGGTCATCTTCTGTGGAGGCATTTGATGACACGGCACAGCTACAGGCACTGACAAAGCCCTGGATCTTAGCTGGGTCTGTAGCCCGTGCAGCATCATCTTCATTCATCACTGCTCTATGAGACCAGGAAACTCTAGGCAAGGAAATATACATATTTTTTTCACTGATTCAAGAGAGTAAACAGCTTTATGCCTCAGGTAGTTCTCAAAAAATGCAATCAAGGGGTTTATATCTTGAAGAGTGAGTGGAGTTTTCAATATCTGCTGGAAAACTCTGTTTTCAGACTGGTTTAAGATTTTATTTTCCTAAGCTGTATCTTTTGAGCATATTTTCACAGAGTACCTATCCCATCACAGGTAATATTTATGTGTCTCTATGGAAGCCTTGATAGCACTTATCTCTGCTTACTTAGTATATTTTACCAAAGTCAGACTAAATTCCTTGGGAATCAGGCTCAGGGAATCAGACTGGGTGTTGGGAATGGAGGGGTCAGATGCATGGTTGGAAAAGCCCAAGATTCATCTTTGTGTGCTCAGTCCAATTTATAATTTGCCATGATCACAGAGGATATGGGTGTGTGTTTGACTTTTAGAAGATGTCACAAAACAAAGGAATAAAAAAATGTTTCCCATTCTTTATGATGTCAATGATTATAGTAGATGGGGGAAAAAGGGCCAATAATGTATCCTATGAACTGTCAGAAACATTTCCTAACCATTGTCAAAGCCTCCAATCTACTAATCATTAAATATATATATGGATGAGAAATTATAAAAAAACATATTTTCTCTCAGAACTTGGCCAGATTCGCCCAGCCCGCCACCAGATGCACCAGGCCCCCACTAAAGAAGGAAAGGATTATGACAAAGCCCTGGTCCATTCATACTCTTATGCTAAGTCATTTGTAATAACTTCCTTAGTTCAGGAATTTGTCTATATTTTTGCTTCTTGCATAAATTATTCTATTTGATTTGCTCCTTTTTGTGCTCATTTGCTGTGATTCTCACATCTGCTATCCTCTGTATCAGTAACCTGTACCGAGGAATAAATATACCACGGGGTAACTCCAAGAGACATATTGGCAAACATAGTTTCAAGACAATAAAGGTATGGCTCCTTAAATTTCATTTGTAGTCTCTCCTGAATCTGAACTGCATCAGAATTCTTCTGTTGTCAAGGCATCACGCAGGTTCTTTTTTCCCATTCCCTTTCAGAATCACGCTTTTCATGCTCTACAAAAGAAAGCATACCTCTCACTCATCCTAAATCTCACTATGTGCTTTGCCCTAGTTGTTAATAAAAGCTCGGGGTGCTAAACAAAAGCAGAGTGTGAAATGAAAATGTACTGTTTGATGAGCCCTCATTAATCATAAATCCGAACATATTCTAGGATTTCTTGTGTTTTTCCCTCATGCATTTTTGTGTATGTGTTAAGGACACAATATAAAATTAGCAACAGGCTATTTTAACTTATTTCTGGATATTGGATTGCAGATATGTTGCAAAGTGGTATACAAGGAGTGAAGACTAAACTTTCCTCTTCTACACACCAACTATTATTAAAAATTATCCTCACTTTTAAGAGCGAGTCCCATGATGGCACTACACTGCAAGAGGGTGGTCTCTGTGCCTTGTCTGTGTTATGGGAATATTTGAGATTTGTCTTAAAAAACAGCTAAGAAGTGACCCTTCTATAGTAATAAGTACATTCTTATTCATTCTTTATTTTTACCATTTTATGTCAGAACTTTGTGTAGGCTTTTATGTGCCCATATCTTTTTCTGAGTCTCATTTGCATATTTTTCTGATTTGAAGGTGGAGAAAGTTAAAATCTTCACATATATTTCAATAGACCAACACTACAATTCCACACACATACAAATGTGTGTGTATATATAAGTATATACATATGTGCAAATATATACATATGTGTGTATATATGCATACATATGTATGAATGTACATACTTCTACTTCTTTGTACAGAGTCATAAAAGCTTGAGCTATTAATGGATAAAAATATCAAACAATACTTTAGGTGTCCTTTTTTTCATTGTGTTTTCTCTGTTTTCTATATCAGAATAATACTGCTCTTCTTCCTTTGTCCTCTAGGAAGAAACATTTTCATTTATACACCCAACACATCTAAATTCTGAAACTTAGTCTACTTATAATATCTTCTTTGTATTTATACCTCTTCCGTTTGTGTGATGGTCACTTTGAGGTCACCTCTTGGCTTGGCTTAATATTCGGTTTTTCAAACAAAAATTAATCTAGGTACTGCTATAAATGTATTTTTTAAATGTGATGAATACCTACAATTAGTCGACGCTAAGTAAAGGAGGCCATCCCAATAATCTGGCAGGCCTGATTCAACCCGCGGAAGGACTTCAAGAGCAGCGCTGAGGTTGCCCTGAGAGATGCTCCTCCTATGATGGCAGCACCAGCTTGGGCCCCAGAACTTCCAGCCTGCCTTTCCTGACAACCCGCCTCAGAAATGTCAGACTTGTCCCACAGTCATGAAGATCAGTAAAATCTGGATCATTTTTCTAAGGAGTGCCTTGACAAATTATTACAAAAGAGTGGTTTACAGCAACAGGAAATTGTTCTCTTGTGGTTCTTTTTTTATTAAATCATTTTTATTGTTATTCTATTACAGTTGCCCCGATTTTCTCCTTTTGCCCTCCTCTGCCCATCCCACCCCCTGCATGGACCTTAAATCCAGAAAACTAAAATCACAATGTCAATATGATTACACTTCCTCCAGAGGCTCTTTGGAGATTCTGTCCCTGTCCTTTCTCAGTTTCCCACAACTGCAGGCTTTCCTTGGCTGTGGCCATGTCACTCTAATCTCCGCCCCCACTGTTCCATTGCCTCCTCTTTTTTCCTGTCTTTTCGGTATCGTCTCGAAACTGCCTCTGCCTCTTTCTTATGGAAATACATTTGATTAAGTAGAGGGTCCATGGGAATAGTTCAGGATGATCTCCTCTAAATGCTCTTAACAAAAATCACATATTTTGCCACATAAGGTAATATTCAAAGTTTTTGAAGATTGGGACATGAAATACTGTTTTTTGCAAACCACAGTCCATTCCCTTCCTCCTCAGGATTCACATCTCTCCTACATGTAAAAATAAATATATTTACCCCATTCCAATATACCCAAAGTTCCCGATCATTATAGTGCCAATCCAAACCTTAACTATTATCTAATCATCCAAATCTGATCATCTAAATCATCCAAATTAGGTATGAGTGAGATGCTAAATATGATCCATCTTGGGCTAAAACTCCTCTCCTGCACTGGACCTGGGAAGTTAGAAAATAAATTAAGTGTTTCTAAAATAAAATGGTGGACGGGCCTAGCGTAACAGTTATAGACTTCCTTATTCCAAAAGAGAAAATGGAAGACAGAAAGGAGTTACCAGCCCCAGCAAATTCTGAAATCCAGCAGGGCAAATTCCATTAGGTTTCAGGGCCTGAAGATAATCCTCTTTGATTTGAGATTCTGCCTTCTGGTCCTGTGGCTTGTTTCTCTTGCTTTGCAGCTCACTCTTATATACCTAATGTTCTGCCCTCTGAATGGCAACACATATTTGCATGTGAGTAGTTTCACCAACCCCTTCTCTGCCTGGAGGATTTTAGGAACCTAACCAACCTTTTGCTTAACAGTTCCTTCCTCAGTTTGTCTCTTTCTCCCTGCATTTTGCTATAAGCAGCAATATTAAACCAGGCTGTACCTTAAACACTGTCTGGGAGTCTCCACAGTTGAATATTCAAGTTTATTACTTGTAAGTTGTGATTTCCACACAAATAGAGGACACAATTCAGCCACATTTTTTGCCTCTATATGATAAGGATCACCTTTTGTCCACTTTTCAATAACATGCTCTACATTTCCTTTTGACCTTCCACCAAAACAACCTTTCTGTTCATAATTTTACCAACCCTGTGTTTCTCATCACCTGTGCATTCTCTAAGATGAAAGTTTATCTACCATATTCTTCATTTCCTTGTGAGTCCTAACATCCAATTCCAAAGCCACTTCTATATTTTTACGTACTTGTTATGCAGTAGCAATCAATTTCTGGTACTAAAATGTGTATTAGATTTTCAAGACCATTAAAAATTATCACAATCAAATAGGTTAATAAAAGAAAATTTTTTCTCTCATAGTTCTGAAAGTCGGAAGTACAAACTTTCAGATCTATGTATCAGCAAGGCTGCACTCCCTTCAGAGGCTCTAAGGGAGTTTCCATTCTTCTTAAAGTTTCTGGTGATTATAGATGTTTCTTGGTGTGCAGCTGCATCACGCCCATTTTTGCTTCCACAGTCACTTTAGCTCCTCCTCTCTACGTGTCTTCTCCTTTGTATGTCAGTCTCAAAATTCCCTTTGCCTCTCACTTACAAGGATACACATAAATGTACTGAGGGTCCACTCGGATAATCTAGAATGACTTTCAACTCTAAAGATCCTTAACTTAATTACATCTTTTGCACATATAAGGTATCATTTATTTCAAAATACAGGGTTTCAAGTAAATGGATCCATTTATCAGAAAGAAACATTTTCATGATTAATTGTCCAGTTTTGAAATGAACTTTCTATTTTGATCCTCACCCAAGGACATGCTTAAAAATCAACGTGAGAGAGAAACACCTATTGGTTGCCTCTTAGGTGCCCCCACCTGTGATTGAACCTGTAACACAGCCATACCCTGACCAGGAGTCAAACCTGCAAGCTTCGTTTATATAACAATGCTCCAACCAACTGAGTTACACCGGTTAGGGCACACACTTCCTGTGCTTATTAATTTTCTTGGATCATTCTTTTAATCATGAAAACAACCAATTTCTTGAATTGAAAAAGAGAAAAAAATCTTGGCAATAATTTTCTAAATTTTCATGTATGAAAACCTATTTCCATTTGGAAGAGAAAGAAAGGTTTAGGAGACATTACATGTTCATTTCTCCTTTCCCAGGATCGTCCGTTATCATCCCACATTCATGTATGGTGTCTGGATCACTTAATTCTTGTGTTTAACCAGACATGGGTAGTCTAAACTGTGACATTTCATAAAACTTTGTTTTTCGTGTGGGGATGAGGCAAAAATACTTCTTCACAGTAAGGGATGACCACGTATTTATTATTTTTATTAAAAGGATATTTGTCCTTTTTCTTCCAGGGGTATTTTGAAACACACTTGAATACCACAGTTATTTTTTAACAGAATAATACAATAGAATCTCCGTAAGTTATTGAAAAATAATTAAGTGAAATGTTGAAAGTAAGTGAAGACAAGAATTGAAATGCCACGCCAATTTTATGTCCAAAAATGATTGTAAGTTACAAGTTACAAACCTCTACAAATCTTTCATTGAATGCAAACATTACTTTTCTTAGGCAATTTCTCACAGAAAAGGAAATAGATAGTATAAAAGCAAGGATATCTAATTCTTGTTATATTTCTTACTTATGTTTCCTATGAGCCTTTTTAAGTAAACTGAGAGATTTTTTCCTTTTATTGTCTAAATGATTTAATTTTGCTACCACAGTCTTCTTTTTTTTTTTTTTTTTGTAGACTCATACCAGCAATATAATTTGTTCAGACATTATCTAAAGTGACCCTAGGCCAAATTAAATGTTTAAAAATAAAATAGTTTTTTATTTTTAATCGAAACCATGCTGTATAAAATTCTAAATTACCTTTATACATTGTTAGTGATCTTCAAAGTATGATTAGAATCAAGACCTTACAATTGTGTGCTTAATAATAACCTGAAATAGTCTTCGTTTCTGACACAGCAGGTGTCTGATAGCTCTGTAAAGGACAGAACATCATTACTTCAGGCAAGGTGACAAGGATAATCACTTTCTATAATTCATGTTTAATACCTGAAGGCCAGGGAGGAATCATTTTGTCCTTGGTCCAAAAATTTTAACCACACTACATCATCTTCCATCCAGAAAATATTTGTGAGAATTACAAGAGTGACTCTGGTTCAAAGAGACAGAATTAGATTTTTGTCAGCTTTTGAAAATGTTGTAATTCAAAGTAATACTTGAACTGCTGTAACATGCAATACAGGGTTTAGAGCTTCCTACCAAGACTGACTCCCTTTGGAAGTCTAATGAAATCCTTTTATCTGCACCTTTTGTCACTGAAGTGGCATCTCATAAAAATAATTTGGAAGCATTTAGAATATAAAATACAGTTATATTTCTGCTTAAAACCTAGATTTGATTTGAAAATATGTGTGTTTTTGTGTTTTTGAAGCCAATCCTTCCTTTTATAACTGGTAATAATTTGTCTAAAATGAAAAAATGTAAATTAATGCACTTTATTAATAAAGTTAATGAAAATGAGAAATGAGGAAGTCTCCATATATAATGATTTTGAATTTGCTTAATGTGTAAATATGATATAAGTTGTTTATTTGTGGCTGTTGTCATGATCATTTAGCTGTACTTGTATAAATTTTTCACTCACCAACGTGAGGCTGATCAATATCCTTATCATATAAATGTGTTCATTAGTGTGGAGTATATACTATGTTTTATGAGTCACATTTTCCTTTTTTGTTTCCTGAGATTTCCAAAGATAACAGTGTATATACTGAGGATTTCCTTTGATATAAAATAATCCTGCAGTTCTACTTAAAAAATTACACTACTGATAGGAATTTTAGATATATTTTCAGATTTCTTAAAAGCCACATTGATTTCAGTCATCATTCAGCTTATTAATACATATCTCTAAGAATCTCTCCTCTTAAACATTCTTTTAATCTTCTAGCACTTAAGTCTTACATGGACCATAAGTAATTCAGAAAAAGAGTTGGTCTTTCTCTGGTCCATGGTAATTAGACCTTCATCATTCTCAAGGGGAAATCTACACATTGATTGAAAAACAAGATCAAATATTTAAGGATCATTACTTCAAAAAAATTAATTTGTTCACTGAACACTTCCAGGTGCTTGAATATAGAAAAAAAAATCTCTGCCCCTTGAAGATTGTATCTTTGTGGGAGGAGATAACTAATATTAGAAGCCTTAGCCAGAGCAATTAGGTAAGAAAAAGAAAAAAAAAAGGTATCCAAATTGCTAAGGAAGAAGTAAAATTGTCACTATTTGAGGATGGCAAGATATTCTATACAGAAAACCCAAAGGACTTCATAAAACTGTTAAAATCAATATAGTCAGTAGTATTGTAGGATATGAAATTAATATACAAAACTCTGTTGCATTTCTAGCTATTCATAATGAATTGTGATAAAGAAAAATTTTTTAAAAACTCATTTACAATTGTATCAAAAGATTAAAATACGTAGGGACAAATTTAACCAGGGAGGTGAATGACCTATATAGTGAACATGACAAAACATTAGTAAAAGAAACTAGAAAAGACACAAATACATGAAAATATATCTCATGCTCATGGCTAAGAAGAATAAATATTGTTAAAAGGTCCATAGTACACAAAGCAAATTATAAATTTATTGCAATCCTTATTAAAATTCCATGGCATTTATCACAGAAATGGAATAAATATTGCTAAAATTTGTAAGAAACAATACAGAACCCCAAATAACAAAAGCAATCTTTTTAAAAATAAAGAAATGAAGGCATCAAGCTCTATGATTTCAGACTCATTACAAAGCTATAGCAATTAAAATAGTATGCTATTGATAAAAAACCAGACAAACAGGGTAGTGAAAAAGAATAGAGAAGCCAATAATTAAACCCATGCATTTATGGCCAACTAATTTACTACAAAGGAGCCACAAACATATAATGGGGAAGAATAGTCCCTTCTAAAACTGATGCTGGAAAAATTGGAAATCATATGCAAAATGATGGAAATGAACTACCATCTTACATCACACAAAAATTATTTACAAATCATATATCTGAGAAGGGACTAATATCTAAAATATATAAATAACTCATAAAACTCAATAGAAAAACAATCCAGTTTAAAAGGGGGCATAAGATCTGAATAGACAGAGTTCTAAAGACAGATGGCCAATAGATACACAAGCAGTTGCTCCACATCATTAGCCACCAAGGAAGCACAAATTGTAAAAACCCAATATGACAGCATCTCTCACCTGTTGGAATGAATATGATCAAAAACAGAAGAAATAACAAGTGTTGACAAGGGTGGGGAGAAAAGGGGACCTAGTGCATTGTTGGCAGTAATGAAAATTGGGGAAACCACTGTGGAAAACAGTATGGATTTTCCTCTAAAAATTAAAAATAGAACTACTATGTAATCCAGCAATTCCACTTTTGTGTATTTACTTAAAGAAAATGAAAAACACTAATTCAAAAAGATATATGCACTCCCATGTTAATTGTAGCATTATTTACAATAGGCAATATTTGGAAACAACCAAAATTCCCATTTTCAGATGAAAGGATAAACACATTGTGAATATATATATATATATATATATATATATATATATATGCGTGTGTGTGTGTGTACACACTGTATATATATAATGTACACACATATACACATACACACAGACAAGAATTTTATTTGGTCACAAGGAAAAATATCTTACCCTATGTGACAACATGGATGTAATTCAAGGGCATTTTGATAAGTGAAATAAGTCAGACAGAGAAAGTGAAATACTGTATAATCTCTCATATTTCTCCCTCACCCCCTCCAAACAAGACAACTAAGCTCATGGTTGCAGAAAACAGATTGGTGATTTTCAGATATGTGAATTAGGAGGTTAGAGAAATGGGTGCACTTGTTGTGTGTGTTTTTTCTTAGTTTAATAAATTGAATAAAAATATAAGAATCCAATTTAATACAAAAGGTCTATTTTGACCATAATAAAATACATTTTTGTATTTTATATATCCTTATGCTTTATAAGAATAACACATAATTAAATATATACAAAATAATAATCAAAACAATCTTATATAATAGGAGTCTTAGAAATTCAATTCAGAAATAAACCACAGTGAGAGTGTTAGATTAGAAAAATTTACACAAAATAAGAAAATTTATAATAAATCATCTAATTTTTAGTTCTTAAAGATAGAAAAATATAACAAAGCAAAAATATAATTGTGAGACAAAATATTTAACACATCCAGAGTAATTATTTAGACTTAAAGTATAAAAGCAAATTGAGCTGCAAGCTGACATGGTGTAGCAGAAAGTTATGATGATTTTAGGGATGACGTTCGTGTGTTCCAACAGGACATGTA
>PVKM010008280.1:0-39338 GCA_004027735.1 Carollia perspicillata
TAATTCTCTAAAGTAAAAATACATATTTATTTATTTATTTGAAAATTTTCTCAGAGAGCCATCTAGCTATATTAATGATAATAGGACTGGCATTGTATTGCAACAGTTAGAGAATTCTGAAAATGGCAATGAAGTCCAAAAGAATTTCACATTTTTACATAGCATTCAACGAGAATGATTGACCGCACACTCTGCAGTACATGCTAGTGCATTTTGAGTGATTTTTGGTAATCAAGTCCTATGTATTATAATGGTGTAGGTAAAATGAGACTTTGAAATGGTATGGCTTTTGAATCATCTAAATATTAGGACTATTACTTAATAAATTTTGAATGAAATACAAAACATAAAAGTGTGTTACTGTTTGAATTGCAAAAGTGAAATTTTAGCCTTGGATGCTGTGGCTCAGTTAGTTGGAATATGATCTCATAGACTGAAAGGTCCTGGGTTTGATTCCCTGTCAGGGCACATGCCTAGGTTGTGGTTTGTCCCTGGTCAGTGTGCGTGAAGGAGGCAGCCACTCAGAGTTTCTCTCTCACATCGATGTTTCTCCTCCTCTCTATCTCTCCTGTCTCCTCTCTGTGAAATCAGCAAACACGTACATGAGTGAGCATTAAAAAAAAAGAAATTTTGAAACTATTATATTTTCCACCAAACTAAAATTGAAGCAAGAGACATACTTTACCTATGATTTTAAACAGCCTTTGATTTAATAATTTATCTGCAAGTCATTTACAAGAAGAATCTCTGGGGGAAACCACAGAAGCAGACCACTCAAGCCCATGTCCCAGATTGGAAGCTTCAGCCTTACCCCACAGAAATATTCTGGAGTATAAATTGTGCTTTTGAGTTGACCCGAGTTAAGGCAAGGGGCTTGGAACTGGCTAGTCCAGCCTCCATCAAACATTAGTTAAGGAGCATCATTCAGATATGCAGAGGCCTCAAAATGCAAAGACAGTCCTCCTTAAATGCCTCAAACGATTGAAAGCAGAAGCAAAATAAAAAGTGCCTTCCATAAACACAAACATGCTAAAGAGGAACTTGAGGAGATATGAGTGAAGTATGCAAAATTACTTATTTGCATTCTGAGATCTAAATTTGGCCAATTATAACATTTTACATGACTGAAATAGGCAGATAGAATATAAAAAACATTGCTGAAAAATAAATAATTTTCCAGTAGCTATTCATCAGAGTTGAAATATACATGTATATAAGGAGTCTTATTCTCTCTCTCTTTTTATAAAACAACTAACAAGCTTGTATATCTACCAGAGACTCCAAAAGGAAAGATACGATCAAAGTGTGATTAAGCTGTATCAGAACACAAATCAGTAATGCTCTCATGAAAAGAACTGTTAAATCATGGAATTGTTCACTATAGCCTAGAGTTAAAACATTTCAATGATGATTTCTATTTTGAAACTGAAGTTGCCAGTTAAGGCACAGCAAGACAAGAGCAGAAGCTTTAGTCTCAACATTGGCCAGAGCATCATGAGTTTGACTTGCTTGCTTATGTTTCGGTTTTTAAATTAGTATGATTCATGTTATTGGTGACAACAGGGTCCTTATATCAGGCTGCTCGCAGGCACTTTCCTAGCAGTTTATGTTACACTCTCAGCCCTACATGAACTAAATGGATATAGGCAAACTCTGGCTCATTTTGACTTCCAGAGAAAATGTGAAAGGGATGTGTGTTTGTGAAGGCACATTTACAATAAGAAGGAATATACTGAGCATAGGAATGTCCAATTTACTTCAGTTGTGTGAAAAGTCCTATCCAATTAAGTAATTTTTAGAAGCTATTTTAGGATTTATTTTCACTTTCTTTCCTCTTTCCCCTTGGCTACTCCAAATTGCCATTCTGTATTCTTTGCCTGAGAGAATAGCTATAATTGCAGATAGCAGAGACTAAGTGTGTCTCTTTCCCTCTTTTATGTTTCCAAAGTATATGTTTTAAGAAAGTAGAAAACAACACTTGGCTGAAAAAATGAATAATGATCATGCAGCTAATATAATATATGAAATGTTGAATAAATGAATAGAAGATATATAGTTAATTGCTTTCAAATATAAAACTTGATTAATTAAAGTATAGTACATAATTAAGTCCAGGAATTTAATATCATTTTTGTTGGTTTGAATTCTGAAGTTCTTAACCACAATAAACTCTATACAAAAATGACTCGAAGATATTTATTTGCTAAAATGACTACCTTGCTTTAAACTCATATGTTCATATACATAAACACACATATACATACACACATACATGTATATTTAAACTTTGTATCCAACATTTGGAGAATGCATGTTATTTTAAAGCCCACATGAAATATCATAAATTGGCCAAAAATGTATTCTTAACAAATTTCAAAGACTTGTCATAAAGATCACATTCTATTGTATAACTGTTATGAAATAAGAGTAGTTTGATGATTAATTTTGTATGTCAGCTTGATTGGACCACAGGGTACCCAACCAACTGGTCAAACACTATTCTGGGTATGTCTGAGAGGATATTTTTGGAAAAGGTTAACATTTGAATGAGTAGACTCTGTAAAGCACATTGCCCACCTGAATGTGGGTGGGTTCATCCAATAGAACGAAAGGGCTGACTTTCCCCTTAGTAAAGTTGGAGTCTGCCTTCCTGATTGCTTTCAAGCTGGGACATGGACTTTTCCTGCCTTCCAACTCAACTGAGATATGGGCTCTCTTGAGTCTTTGGCTTGTGGACTCACCCTGAAGATCTTGGATCTTGTTAGCCTCCCAAATCATGTGAGCTTTAAATACATTCTTTTGGTTCTGTTTATGTGGAGAACCCTCACACAGTTAGATATTAATAACAATAAAATTTAAAAAATTAAATCCTTATATATTTACAAATAAGAAATACATGAAAAAATAATTCTTAAGTCAAAGAAAAAAGCATAGTGAAAATTAAAATATAAAATACTTAGCTCTAATGATACAGTTGATATCCTATAGCAAAACTTATGAGTTATCTGTGAAAAATTTCTCATTTCCCCTGGCCATCAAAATTCATCAAGGTGCAAAAGTAGCAATTTTGGTTTCCATTTTAATGACCACATTTGAGGCATTTCAAAATATCTCCTCAATAATTGCATCTTTATTTCTGTTTCCATTCCTTGCTTTAAATGTTCAAAAGAACATAAGCACCCCTATGTTTGTTGCAGCTTTATTTACAATCACCAAAATATGGAAGCAGCCCAAGTGTCCATTGGTGGATAAAACAACTATGGGACATTTATACAATGGAATTCTACTGGGCCATAAAAAAGAAAATGTATGCCTTGCAATAGTATGGATGGACCTGGAGGACATTATGCTGAGTGAAATAAGCCAGTCAGAGAAACACAAATATATGATTGCACTCATATGTGGAATCTAATGAACAAACTGAACTAACAAGCTAAATAGAGACAGACTCATAGACGGAGAACAGATGGCAGTTAATGGGAGTGAGGTTAGGGGTCGGAGGGTTTGAGCAAAAAGGAAGAAGAACTCATGGAAATGGACAACAGTGTGGTGATTGCTGGGGGAAAGGTGGTATAAGGTGACTAAATGGTGATGGAAAAAATATAATAAGGATTATATATTTTAAAAAGATATTTAACTGTGTTCCCATGCTACATTTTACTTCTTGTGTTGTAGTACATATGCTACCAGATTTTAAACTGTCTGGTTTGTGTATTTGTTTCTCAGTAGAATATGAGTTTGATGGGCTTGGAATTAGGAGTATGAATTATTCAACTTCTTTATCATAGAAACTAACACAAAGCAGGAACTAAAAGCAGGAACTTGATTGGTTATAACTATTTTTAAATACTTAAAACCTTATTCAGTATTTTTGGAGAGCTGAGGGTAGAGACTTGTGGAATGATAAAATCAGTAGCAATGTACATCCTTACATTGCTGCATTCCAAAAGAAAATTATAGAAAATAAATGAAATATATCCAATAGAAGACATCTAAAAGAGAAAAAATATCTTTCTGACTGGAATGAAGGAATCATTTTTTAAATATGGCTTCTTCCCCCTCCAAAAAAGCTATAAACTTGACTACCTATATGAAATTCAGTTTTTCAAAACTACATCAAAGAATATGAAAAATAAGCTACAAAGTAGATTATACTTGTAATGCACATCACTGGCAACGATTTTACTGTCCAGAATGAAGAACACTTACATATCATAAGAATGAGACAAATAGATTCCATTTTATATCTATTTGCTTTACAAAATTTAAGAAGTCTATATTTGGAAAGTATGTGGATGAGTGGAAACACTTGCACATTGCTCATGAAATGCAGTGTGGCATATTCTGGAAAAAAAACATGCATTCACATACCCTACTACCTAATAATTTGATTCCAAGTTACCTTCCAAGAAAATTACATACAATAAGGATTACAAAAATGTACAAAATATGGGTATAGTGTAAATGTCTGTAAACAAAAGAGTAGATTTAAAATTATAGCATGTTCACGTGGCAGATTATAGAACACTAAAAATGAACATATTACAGCTACATTCAACAGCATAGATGAATAATTTAGATTTTAAAAATACATTTTAGAAAACTAAAACTACATACAAGTATTATAAATTTCTATGAAGTTGAAAAATTAGCAAAACAAAATAGTACCTTAATCAAACACTACTGATTTAAACGTTTGTTCCATCCAACAAAACACCTGCACCAAAATATCTAGAATGTTGTAGCCTATGTACCATGGCCTGGTCAAGTTGACCCCAAATTGACCATCACTGTTAGCATTGCCAATATTGGTTCGTATATGTCACATATTATATGCAAGAGCAAATACTAAGGGAAAACATGTTGAAGACTCAGGTGAAAGAATGGGCTCTGGTTAGACAGCCTGAGGGGGGAAGTGGTGCTGCAGCTGGGCAGAGGACTTAGGATGACATGGGTCTCTCTCAGCTACAAAATCTATGTTGTTCGGGGGAATATTAAGTTTAACTCGTGAGTTTTAAAAGGCCGATATTTCCAACCAGCCACTCAAACTGAGTTACTATGCACAAACTACTTCAGCTCACAGTGCTTTCTTTTCCCAGGCGACAAATGAGACTAATAACAGTATTTATCAATTAAGATTATTTTCATAGTTAAACAAGGTAATATATGTAAAGCCCAAAGAACAGTGCCTGGAATACAGTAAACATGAAGTTAACATTGTCATTGGTAAGGTTAGTATTTATCATTGTACCTATATTCATTCAATATTTCTTGTTGTTTTTGTTGATATTATTAAAGAGAGATAGGACAATGGTCATACTTTCTTCATGAATGCTATTTTAAACCTGAGACTGAAAGGGAAGATACAAAGCTCCTTTTGGCTTCCCTCTCAATCGGGTAGAACCCCTCCACCCCGAAAGCATCCATATGTGTACAGCAGGTGCTAAAGGGCAAGGGGAGTGGCATGCCAACATCTTCATCCTTGTCTGCTCTGTGTCATCTTCTCAACTCTGCTCATTTTTATATTCTTGGCTACATAATTCAAGAAGTTATAGCTGGTGTGTGGGTGGTCCCTTTCTATCATTCCATAGCCCATCAGAAATGTACTATATATGTAAAACATTCCTTTTTAAAATAGTTGATGTAGCTCCAGACTTTGTAAAGGAGAAGTATATTTTAAATCCATGGCAAAATAACCTAAGTAAATATCTCTGTATTACTTGAAATCCTGGGTTCTCTAGGTGGAGATAGTTTCTAAGATTTTAGTTGCAAATATTATTTATATAAAACTTCACAGATAAAGAACTCATGTTTATGATCCTGGCCCTTGAAAAGAATATTTATCATTTACAGTAAAATAACTCAAAAAGTATAATATATTTTGCCAAATCAAACTTCTTGTGAGAAACTGCCAGTCTCAGAAGGAGTAACTTATCTATTACAAGAATGTTTTGAAAAGCAGTTCCCTCTTTCCCCAGTACACTGATGTAAAAATAGTAACTCTGCTGCATTATGAGTAATCCAGTCCAGTTATCTGTATTACTAAATAGCATTGCCTGTGTGATCCTCTGGCTTTTAGAAATTGTTCTGAAACTCCCAATGTCCCTTCAGTGGCCTACTTCATATTTTCCCTCTTACAATAACGCTGGGAGTAATTAAACTGTTAAGAAGAGAAGATTCATAATGAAGCAACAAAACACAAAACAATTACGGCAAATATTTTATGCTCATTTTATTTGCCTTCATTAGCATTTAAAGGTCAGAAAAACATTTATAATTTGGAAAAAAGAATAAAACAGATGCTAATTTCCTCATTTCCACTTTGAAAAATATTAACATTGTTCTGAAACATAAGCCCAAAAGCAGTTAAAAAGAAATAATAATCTTTAGGATTAATGTATGATGTATCATTCATGTGCAGTTTTTGAAATCATAAAACAGAGTAGCTAAAATTCTAAATTAAGAGAAGGTAGGTTCTAACCCTTATTTTAAAATAATCAACTAAGTTTTAGGTATTATTTAGAAGTGAAGTATACAACTTGTTACATGGCCAATAGGATTTATATTAATATTCTAGCCTTTTATTACCTTCCTCAGATAAAGTCCACACAATGTAGGATGAAGAACTCCAGTCGCAGTGGAAGTTCTTGGTTTAGTCAGGGACCCCAAAATGCCATTACTGATTTTGAAGTTTATTTCATGAAATGGGTTTCATGATGGGTTTATCATCTCCCATAAACAATTCATTTCACTTGGGGGAAGCTTATCGAAGATCTATTTCAATTAATGCCGCTCGACATTAAATGAGGTCAATTTCAAATGGCTAGTTCACAACAGCATGCACTTTCACTCTCAAGTTAAAATATATTCCTATATGTAAGAATAAAATTCTAAACAAATTTCCAAAAATCCCATTACATGCTGCTATTTTCTATTTTTTTTTCAACTGCAAAAACTATTTTTGCTATCTAATATAAATATCTCATATCCAAAATAAAATTATTTGATGAAAAGCAAGCCACACAAAACTGCTGTGAGGAAAAATATGCATCCCAAAGATTAACATAAACACAATACATTTTATTAGCACACAGCCCTTCAAAATTTCAATAATTCAAAAGGAATTTGAAATGAATTTTACTTTAGTTTATCTATCTAAACCTTTCAGATTCTGTAAATGTGTGGTATAGAAATAGCTAAGAGTTTGCTTCACAAAAGCAGTAAATCAAAGACCTATTTTTGAGAGTTTCTCAAGCAATTCACATATAGAAATATATTATTACAACATTTTCTAGTTATTCATTTAAAAAGTTCTCCCATGGTTTGCACTCAGAAAAACATTCTAGGCTAGTCAATTTTTTAAGTTACTCTTCTTTGGGTTATTGCATGCCTCTAAAATTAAAACATTGTTTTTTGTTTCAATTTTGTATCATTCAATTCATAATTTATTCAAATGACCTTTACTACAAATAGTCCCTACTGGATAGATTTTTTTAACAAAGTAGTAAATAATACTCAATTTTCCTATAGAACAGTTAATAGCAGAAAATGTTTTTGTCCATTAAGGACACTTGCAGGTCCTATTTATTATTACTAACTCTATACTGATACTAAATTGTGCCTTCTAGTGCTCAGACTTTTTCTCATCTCTCATCATTATGTCTCTTAGGAAGGAAGTCTAAAGTCTGCTCAACTCTGGAACACAGAAAACCCACATACAAACCTCAAGCAGCCATGTCCATTGCCAGTGGCTGCTCATAATTAGTCTCTGTGAAGTTTAGTTTCATGTATCAACTTGGCTAGGACACAGTAACCACATATTTCATTCTAGATAGTTCTGTAAAGGCATTTTTGGATAGGATTGACCTTTAAATCAGTAGACTAAGGGTAAGACTCCCCTCCACAATGTGGGGTAAGCCTCATCCAATCAGTTGAAGGTCTGAAGAAAAAGACTGACCTCGCCTCCCACTAGCGACTCCCCTCCCTCACCCCAGAGAGGGAATTGTTCTGCCAACAGAATGCCTTCAGACTAGAACTTCAACTCATCCTTGAGTTTTCAGCCTGCAGACCTTCCTTGCAGATTTTGAACTTGCCAGCCTCCACCACAATCACTTGAACCAATTCCGTAAAATCTCTCTCTCTCTCTCTCTCTCTCTCACACACACACACACACACACACACGAAGCTATATGAGATGTACGTGTACACATCCTACTGATTGTTCTTCTGGAGAATCCTGATTAACACAGTCTAGACAAGTGAGAAAAACAAACAACTTAGGGGAAAGTTTTTTTACTATCATCAAATATAATTACTTCACTTTAAAAAGTTATTTGACTACACTAAATTATATAGTCCTTTATATATAAATTAATTGTACTGATTTTTACCAATAGTCTGTGATTCTTTGTAATTATTTTCAACAAATGTAAAGTGGATTTTCCTCTTACAGTATGACCATGATGTGAAAAAACAGTAGGCTTCAAGCTTTTTATAATTATAAAATATCAGAAACAACTAAAATATCCAACAAGTGTAATGAAAATTTGGTCCTTCCGTATGATTAAGTGTTACTGAATTAAAATTTATAAAGTTCTCCATGTACAAAAATGTTAATCTATTATGTATAAAGGGGCATTCTAAAGTGCAATGTCCCAATCTTAACTTTGTAAAGAAAATAGGTGTATGGAATAAGACATAGAGGAAAATATGTCAACATGTAAATAAAGGTTATTTTTAGATGGTGGTATTATATGTGATTATTATTCCATTCCCCTTTATATCTCCCAGATGATTTTCTAATGAATTCTCTAATAATTTCACATGATACTCTTTCCCTAGCATTTGTCATATGCCTGTATATGATCACTTTTTTCAATGTGCTGTAATCATCTACCTATAGTTCTGTCTGCCCTTGTAGCCTGTGAGCTTTCTAGAAAAAAGGTATTGTGTCCAGTTTGCCTAGGCATACCCTTAGCACATAGCAGAGTTCATAATACTTTTTCATGATAGGCAATTCATACTGTCTACAGGTCTTTAATATTGACTATTAATAATTAGTAATTGAATCCTGGCTGTCATCAATATTATTATTTGTTTTCCTGACCAATAGTACCTTTTTTATTAGGGTTTATTGTTTTATGAAAAAGTACACAAAAAAAATGATAGTGGTAGAATTAATCCTTAAATGATCCTCCTCTCCTCACCTCATATGCCATGATTCCCACTCTAATCCCCAGGACTGGGAATGGGAATTCATTGAGATATAATGCCTGTGATTATGTTAGATTACATGACAAAAGTGATTTTGCAGATTTAATTAAGGTCACTAATCAATTGACTTTTAGTTAACTCAAATGGAGATTATCCCAGTGAGTGGACCAAATCTAATCACATGAACCCTTTAAAAGCAGGGACTGTTCTTTAACTGATAGCTGTGGGGGATATAGAAAGATTCAATGCATGGGAACGACTTGATTTGCCCTTGCTGCCATGATGATAAAGGAGGTCACAGGAGAAAGAATGCAGGTAGCTTCCAGGAATATAGAGTAGTCCTTGGATGACAGCCAGTGAGAAAACAAGTACTTCCTACCTATAATCCCCAAGGCACTGGATTCTACTCTCATTCTGAATGAGCTTCAGGTGGACCATCTAGACCATCTAGATGAAATTCCAGGCTACCTAGTGCTTTCATTTCACCTTTGGGATACTAAGCAAAGAACCCATTGGAGCTTGCCCAGGTTTCTGACCTACCAAATTATGAGCTAATAAATTTAGGTTGCTTTAAGCTGCTAAATTTGTAATAATTTGTTTTAAAGCAATAGAACCTTAATACATGAATAGACTGCCCTTATCTTGATGCAGAGCTTCCCAATTATGCAAATGTTTGTTTTATACTATGAGTAATATTTTGCTGTGGTTTTAAGACCCATATGAATACAAAACATGATATAAATGTGGAGGACTGTTGGATTTTCTCACAATGCACTCAGAGGTACATAGAAAAATTTAGCTCCTATATTCTCTAAATCTGGCCTAATCTTCTACCAAAGTCTATCCTGCACAGAGGAAAATTTACTTCTGCCAAATAATAGTATGTCAGTATCTTCTGATATTTATACTTCTGGTTGTATACATTGAAGCCCAAATTCCTCACAGAATTGTTTTAAAGAGTCTTTTCTTTACCACTCAGACTTCCTAGACCCATATTACATCTTTACATGCTTGCCCCTTTACTCTTACATGCCTCAAAGTGAGGTAGGACTATACTAGGAGGCTTGCATTGCTTTGGGACCCCAGAGGGAGGCAGTACCTGAACTCCCTGGGCCCTTCAGCAACTCCGGGCTCTAAGGAGGTTTCTCATCTTGTAGCTGCTGCTCTCCCTGCTGGAGTCCCTTGCTCTAATTTAGAGTCTGAGCTCTTCAACACCTGCAAGACATAATGGTGAGCTCTGAGTCATAAGGCCTCACCTCAGCCCTTGCTAGTACCATGAATCTCTTTGAATCTCTTCTACATCTTCCATCCAGAGCCTGAAGTAGGCAACCCACCTCTAACCTGTAACCACTGCAGTGGGGTCATATCACTTTAAAATTTCCCACTGTGAGTAAGATCATGCAAGAGTAGTGCATTCTATTCATACTCATAGGTAGTGCCAACAACTCAGGAAATCCAAACCACATCTGTTCTTCAGCCTAACCACCCTGAGTTCCAAAGGTTAGTTTTTTATGGCCTCCTGAGAAGGAATCTCCTTTTGGAGTTCCAGAAATCCAGGCAAGAGCTCTTAGCTTTGGCAATATTTTCAACTTGCTTAACAATGTCTCTGTCCAAAACAAAGTCTGAAAATGAGAGATCGGGGCCCAGGTCCTTCACTTCATCACCAATTTGCCGTTCTCTTTATTTCTCAAAATGTCTTGAGATCAGAAAGGACAGGCTCTGAGATATCTATTTATTGACATTACATCATATCTTCCTACCATGAGTATCAAACTACATAGATGACCCATGAAGGTGGAAGTTGTGCCCTCTCTACATTTAGGGAAAAAATGTAAAAGTCTGTGCCATCAATGTTTGAGCATAGGTACCTTAAAAACTTTACAAAGTATTCATTCAAAAGTGTTCCTTCAAATCTTTTTGTGAAAAATTCTTTTTTTGGTTTTGAGAAATTAAACACTAATTCTATCTTAACCTTTCATATCTGCATAAAATTCCTAATAGAATTTACCCATCCTCTAAAACCAACAGAAGCTTCAGTTTAGCTAGATAGAAGGGCTTATAAACAGAAGACAGCATCATAATGATATAATCAAAATATCAGCCCAGATATTTGAAACACCACAAAGTTGAGAAAAGAAGTCTCAACATAGATTATTTTTTAAAATTTTATCATCCTTGATAGACATTAACCAGTTCATAAATTTGTAGAAATAGATTTTGCCTAATTCTAGCTGTGTCAATGGAGGAAAATAAATGTTATTTTACTTAATAATTACACCAAAAACTGTAATGAGATGTCTAGACTTTCCATAGCATTAATGACATTATCCATTGTAAAATGTAAAGACAGTTTCCATAGGATGATTTATAATTTGTTCACATTATATCATTATAATACATAAATGGCCAGGTTGGAAAAGACTTCCTTACTTGATTTATAGCAATGGCAATATTTCCACATATCTCAAAGCATTTAAAATATCCAAGACAACCACAGTGGACAGAAACAAATATAACATCACGTGGGGCACTTCCATGCTGATATAATCTTGGATTATAACTAAATCCTAGCTTTGTGTGACATTGAAATGCTTATAAACTAAAATATGTTGCTTTTAAAGATTTTTCTCATACATGTAGTGCTCATCCAGCTTTTTAAATAGAGACTTGGCTGAAAATACAGTGTTAAGAAACAACCTTTTCTCTACATTTCCAAAGCTCTTATTGTAAGAATAAAATAGAAGTAATGCATTGTCCTAATTTATTTTTAATCCTTTCATGTGACTTATTTTGTAGGGCACTGGACACTCCCTGGAGAGCTAGAATTCTGCACCACAGCATATTCAAAACTGTCTCTTATTCATTTAAGTCTGTATTTCTGAAGCTGCAGTATCTGATATTACCAGGAAGTTCTTGCACTCTTAGAGAGTTTACTAAACGAAAACTCCTCTGGTCTTTCAGTTGTCGAGAATTTCACTTTCTATGTAGAAATGTCAGTCACAGCTTAATTTCCTCCTGTTGTGTAAATATCTTTCATCAACAGAATGTTGATAATCACATCACATTTTAGGATGCTACCTTTGGTTTATGTGGACGGAGAAGTTAAATGAGAGAAAGAGCAAAGGCAATTGGAAAAATTAATTGTGTGATAAAGAGAGATCAGTGACTACTAGCTGTGTATGAAAATGAAAAGTGTTCAGATTAATCAATCTGATACCATTTCCATGAGTCTCATTTATTAAAGCTGTAACACACTGCTCTGCCCTGCTGGTTAGCTCTTGCAAGATTGACTCTGATCTTGTGAATGTCAACACTTGCCCTCCAGGTTTACTCAGCTTTCAGCATGGATACCTTTCCTGTCCAGCTCTTCAAAGGAAAGGAAAGAAGAAAGAAAAAGAGAAAAAAAAAAAAAAAACATCCAGTGAGAGATTATAACACCCTCCGCAGGGAATCCCTTCTGAGATTTGCTGACTGTAAATTTGTGGAGAAGAAGCTCATCGTGCCTCAGTCTATTCTCAGTGTAGCCTGGAAGCTTCTATGTAAGGTGAGCCAAAGGTCACTCTGACGTCGACAGAGTCCAAAGAGAACCCGTATTTTATATCTATAATTTCTTATTGTCAGAGGCAAAGTCATTCTTTCCTAAGTTTTTTCTAATTTTACCAAACGAATTACAACAGGACAAAATATTTAGATGAAATACTTAGACAATTATTTTTTTTTTAATTTTAATACTAATAAAGGAAACTCCAGCTGCATAAATTGTTACTAGACTTTGGAGTAATGTTCCAGGTAATCTCAGCTTTAGAGAAATTTCTAGAAAATTTGAGCAGCTTATCAGTTACCCTAAGGCAGAACTGATGGTACTATATTCTTGTGTCATTCAATATGGTTATCCTAAGTCTACTTCATCTGAGCCCATTTAGAAAGAGCACATTTTATTACTGAAGATTAGCCACTCTTAGAAGAACAAAATCATTTTTAAACAAATGTATATGTGTGAGACAAATATGATTGATTGGCAAACTCAAAGTAAGGTATTTATCCAACAGATTGAAATATTTAAAACTTTTTTCTGTTACATGTCACCTCCATGTGCTAATTTCTCTTCTGTTCTTTCTATAACATCCTCATTTGAAAACTGTGTAACCCCTCACATTAAGTATTTCAATAGCCTACTGTCAAAACTAACTTCTTCCTCTCTTCTGTATTCTCTATTCCACTCCCCACTCCCCACTCTGACACCACATTTAGCTTTCTAGATTGTAGTTGTGATATTACCTTTCTATTGAAACTTTTATGAATTTTTATTTCATACTAAACAAAGTCTAACCAACTCACTATTCAAATATTTTTGCAATCTCTTTGAACTGTCTTTTCAGACTCATCTACTCCTTCACTGCCACTCCACCAGAGGGTACCTTTCACCTCTGTGCCTTCACACACATCCTGTATACCTAAAAGGTCAGCTGTCTTCTCATGCTTTTAATTGTTACTTTTAGCACAAATGTTTTCACATCACTCCTTGACCACTTCACATGGGATCTATCTCTCCCACTACTGTGCCTACTCAAAAGAGAATTTTTGGTTAGAGACGATTGTCCCCATAGACTCTGATGTCCTTAAATCTAGGGGCTTGTCTTATTCAAAACTTTCAATAGGAATTATAGAAATATCCAAAATTTTCATTGAATATAAGCATAAAAGAATTTAGTAAATTAATACCTGATATTAGTCCCTATGAATTTATCCATCTCAAAGAATCCATACTGTTAACTCATTAGTTCTAAGGCAACATTACTTTCCATTAATACCTGTGATATAATTGCTGAGTGCATTGCTGTATTTCCTGAAAATGAGTAAATTACAATCATACCAGCTGTGGTAAAACTTTACTGAGATGTTATTATTTGAGTGTAAATTAATCAGGCTGAGATGATCCAATATATTATTTCTAGTTAGCAGCATTTTAGATTACTTGAGGCAACATCATATGGCTTTTCCTGAACAACAGTTTTCACAAATCTTGAGGCATTACGAAGAATGCTCACATGAAACAATGAGGATATACTGTATGGTTTCAAATCCAATTCTTTACAAATATAAACCTGATCTCCTTGAGAATAGGCTTTGACAATCTCTAGTAAATCTACAAAAAACACACTTTTCCTCCTATAATTGAACAAGTAAATATTTCAGTTTACTTTCATTTCAAAATATGGAATTTATTTTATACAAGAGATATACAACAAAGATAAGGGAGGAAAAAATAATTATTTTGTTTGTTAAATAATTAGTATATTGTTTGAAATAAAATATTTTCTTGAATTATCTTTTCTAAATTACTCAAATTATTTCAGATTTATAACTAAGGATAAAGCACACAATCTTTCTCTGCTACTTCCTCATACCTAAAAAACCAGTATCCTTTGATATACCTTTAAATATATTTGAACATCTAAGAAGTGTTTAAAAGACTTTTATAAAGATGTTTTAGAAAACAATGTTATTGATTTTTAAAAAATGGCAAAACTTTGAAATGCTTACTGGATGATAAAGGATTTACATACTAGGAAAGACAATCAATATTAAGAGAATTAAACATAGATTTTTAAAAGGCATTCTACAATCCTCTTGATTCAACCCCAAACTAAAACCAGTGACAGTGAAAAGTAGCAAACAAAATTACTGTTCTATTTGCTATGTGACTTCATTAGCATATCTCAACCAAGTTTGCAAAACAAATTTTGTGTCACCTGTCAGGTAGAACATATTTAAATGATTGTTCATTTGTAACAAATCATGGCTTCTTATACAATTATTACATTTTAGTATTATCCCCTTTTGAATGCATTTCATAATTTAAGAAAAAGAAATTGCCCTGGCTGGTATGGCTCAGTGGATTGAGTGCCAGCCTGTGAACCACAGGGTTGCTGATTCAATTCCCAGTCAGGGCACATGCCTGGGTTGCATGCCAGGTCCCCAGTACAGGACACATGAAAGGCAGTCACACCTTGATGTTCCTCTCCCTTTATTTGCCCCTCCCTTCCCCTCTCTCTAAAATTAAATAAATGAAATCTTTAAAAAGTGGAAAAAATTTTAAATAAATGTGTATATTTGTATTAAAATGGAAGAACTCTAAAATTATTATAATGGATTTAAGAAGAAATTCATTACCAGATCATCATCTTTATAAATTATTTTCAAAATTATATAAATGTAAGGAAGAGTTTGTGAGGTAAAAATCAAGATTCTCTTTTAAATCTGATTTGAAATAACACTGAAGGTTGGATGAAATCTACCTTGAAATGATACTATAGTTGAAGAAAAACTACCAAAAATTTATCATCACCATTATGAAATATAGAGTTGTACAATATAGGTCTACAGTTGTGAATACACTTAACACAGAGTTTATTTTGTATTATTATTTATTAATTACTGTATTATTTTCCATACAAACAATGAGAAACCTACTTTTCCCAAGCCTGTTTTTTTTTTTAAGTACTTAGGAGTCCATAAAGCTTTCCTTTTTATTCCCCTGTAATAATCTATTTTTTCAGTTAGATTACAAAGAAGTAAACTATTTTTATGGTTATTTACCAAAATATTCTATTAATATAGAAAATGCAAGCAAATTAATTAATAAGTAATCCATGGATAAAAAAAGTAATAAGTGACTGAATTAAATCTAAGCAAAAATACCTTCAATAGCAATAATTTGTAGTAAATAAAATCTTTAAGCTTGAAGAAATAGGTATGAGATATTTCAAAACGTGATTAGCATCTGTGCATTTGAGAGAGCAGGATATTTGGTGCACCTGTGTTTAAGCACAAAATATAACTCTCAGTTTATTCTCTGTAAAGTAAACAAAATCAAATTTCTCCATAATTTGCATAAACAAGATCATTTGTCCCTCTTAATAATTTTAGTAGTATGAGCACACCAGCAAAGACCCTTTGAGTCAGACCAAGTCAAGCAGCAGAATAGATTGACCTGGTTATCATAATTGAGCACTTCCTACAATACAATATATCCTTTAACCAATTTTACATAAATTATATAATTCTGCACTGCAAACTAGAAATATTCTGATATGTCTGGTATACTAACATTTCTTGATTATTTCCTTTACAATTTTGACTTAAACTTAAACTAATTTTTAAAGTTTATTTGGTATTATAATTCAGTAAGCAATCCATTTTATAGATGGATAAAATGAAGGTCATGAATATTGAGTCATTTATATATAAATTTAGTTAGCTTGTCCAAAACTTGGAATTAGAATTCTAGGTTAAAGATAGAAAGAGAAACAATTAGCCCCAAGGTCAGCATAAATGAAATGAATAGGCAGCCATTATATATAACATTATATATTAATAATTTATAGATTTTTAGAACAATTTAATTCAATAAATAGCTAAAAATGCACTTGGTAAGAAAGTAAGAAGGAAGGGGATGAGTGAGGGTATTGAGTGACTTCATTTTTTTTTTTTTTTTTGTATAAAGGTAGGTGAAAAAGGTGATAATCAGTTGGGACTACTTCAGAGTTGTTTCAAGTCTTGTCTTTTACAGCCTTATAATAGTTAATGACCCTTTCTAATACTCTGTAATTATTTTCTGTGTACTTATCAGTATGGATGATAAAAACATTTGGACACTTCTCATTTTCCCATTTAACAGGTACATCATCATTAGTAGCATCTATCTGGTCTCTTCCGTGATTACCTTGTGCTAAATCATTGCTTTACTACTCTTTCTTTCATGGCTACCTTCTTTGCACCCCTCTTCCTTCTGCAGGTAAGACAACTTTAAGTTAACTCTGTCCCTGGCGGGGGGCATCCTCACTTTCAAGCACATAGATATTAAAAGTCTCTAGTTTCACTCATCATTTTCAGCCACCCAGCTTTTAAACAAGTTCTTAAACTCTAGTTCTGACTTATTTCTAAGGAAATTTTTAAAAATACCAATAGATGACTACTCATATAGATACCATATCTAAGTTTTTATATAATTATTTATGTATTGTACCTTAAGACTGTATAATCATAATTTATATCATGGTTTCATATAAGAAAACTATCAAGTAATATATTATTAATTTTGAAAATATGCATTTTATTATAATAATATAAAAAGCATTATTCTTAGCTAAAGATTTGACAAATATTCCTCTACATGATTGGAAGGATGTTGTGGAATTTATCTCTTTATTTGCACACATTTATTATGTATTTTCCTTCATGGACGCATATAAGATTTTGAACAAATCTCAAGTCCTTTTAAATTTTAAAGTGCTAATAATTACAACAGTGTCAGATACAACAGCTAATTCTCAAACAAATTATCAATAACTGAAAAATGAATTATGTATACTTTGTTACAAAAATCTTCCTCTTTTTGTTATCTTAATATAAAGAATGTTATAAAATTAATCTTGAACTGTAGAAATAGAGAATAAAGAATAATTGTCATATCTCATTATATGAAGTTCTAATAATTATTTATTAAAACAGTAAAAGGAAATTCAACTTTTAAATATAGCTATATGTAATCAAGATTTGTGCATTTCAATTAAGTTCTTGCAAGTCTCTGCTACATGTGAAATATATTAAATACAGATTAATATTAAATAAGGATAAATGCATAGATTCTTACTTGATTTAAAAAAAAATTTAAGCATGAGTGGGAAATTGTATTCTCACAATTTGAACTGTTAATACTTGAAGAAGCCTGGTGCAAAAGTGGGCATACACACATACTGATAGGAGTCTCGACTCTTTCTAGACATTTCTGTAAAAGCCAGATGACATACTTCATGACAAACCCTGAGGGTGGGAGAAATGGGAACATATTCTCTTTATGATTTTAACAGTAACAATCCTTTTGCTTGAATTACACCTTTCAAGAATCAAAAAGCATTATGTCATATATAGCATATAATTATATACAAATAAGGTGTTTTTCAGCCATAATTTTAGATGAAATCTGCCTAATATCTGCCTGTTTTTATCATCAAAACTTTTGAGCATTGCTTATTATCAGATACTTAAATGGGAGTATCCTCAAGTTTTAGAAGAAAAATGAGTCTCAGAATAAGGTCATTCATAATCCAAGCCAAGTAAAAACAGAAGTAACATCATGAAGAAATTGAACTCTCTGTACTTACCACTGCATCATTCAGAGTGTTTTACGTATATATCTATTTTATTTTAGTTCATGAGTAACTGATGGTCTGACCTATGCAGTCTGGCCTTAGAGATCATGAGCCTAGCCAGTACACATTCTGTTTCTTGATACAAAAAACTGCAGACATCTAAAAGAAAATAAAAACTTCAGTTCACATATGAGTATGGATATCAAGCCACATATATTTTACTACACATCATAAAGTACATGGAATACTTTATCTCTCCCTCACTTAAGGCATTTATTTCACTCTATCTAGTACTATAAATATTTTTTACATATCTCCTCTCACATAAGCTGATATCAAGACCCTAAGTTCCTCGACATAGAAACTGATTGTGACTTTTTTATCCTACAAAATTCTTAGTAAATTCTGACATATTCTTTAAGCATTTATTTGACAATTTTAAATGACACAAATAAATCTGTCTCTTTCATTAAGAAACAGGAGAAAAGAAAAATATAGTGAACACAATGTACTGCAGATCAGTATTAAATGTTGTCTCTTCATATAATTACTTCCCTCTCTCCCCAAAAATAGAAATCAGTATCAACTCTCCAAGACTAGATTCACCTCATGAAAACTGAGCAAAACTGAATATAAACCTTCAACCTATGGTGCTCTTATTTTTATTTTTTATAATTTAAAAACTTATAACTTACTATATTTAAAATTCATTATACTATTATTTAGTAGCTAACTTCTGGTCTTTTGAATTTAATTGATAATAATGTTAGAAATCATAAAATGTTTGCAACAGTTGCATTTTTAGTATTTTGACATACAAAGATAGGAAGGACAATGGCTAAGGTCAAAAGCAGAAAATTACACAGATAATAGAGATTAGAAATACCAGGAAAGCATATTGATGATATGGTAGTAAATTCATAATTTGATTGGAATTGAGATATAATAGGACATAATAATGAAGTAGAGATTAGGCATAGAGACAGAATTGGCACTTCTTTTAAGATAAAGACAGACTTTGATTATTAATTATATTTCAGAGGCAATGGAGAAGTGGAAAAATAATTCATTGGCATACCAGCTTCAATCATTTTAAAGGAAGCAAGCAAATGTAATCTTCAGGAAATAGAGAAATGGAAAGATCAAGTTTCAAATACACTAGACAATGTAATTAGAAGAAGAAGTGAAAAGAAGTGTTTAATTTTAGTAACTAAACAATTTTAGTGACCATACAATGGTTTTATTTGAAATTGGGAAATGATATCATGGCAGGTAAAGAAAGGATTATGCCCTGGCTTGTGTGGCTCAGTGGACTAAGTGTGAACCAAATGGTTGCAGGTTCAATTCCTATTCAGGGCACATGCTTGGATTGTGGGCCAGGTCTCCAGCAGCGGGTGTGTGAGATGTAAGCACACATTGATGTTTGTCTCTTTCTCCTTCCCTTCCCCTCTCTCTAAAGATAAATAAAATATTTTTTAAAAAGAATGAGGGTTGTATGAGTACTGAAAAAGAAAAAAATAGATATATATACACACACAAAGTACTATTTTAAGGAAAGATAGGGGTTGAGTGGTTAGACCTAGAAGTATACAAAATCATGGTCTAAGCATTAATAAGCACTGTTAAGACTCCTAGCAGAAGAAAAAATGATCTTAAGTCTAAAACTTATACATATGAACATTCTGGAAGTGAAAGTCATTGCAGTTCTCTGAATATCACCCTATGATAGGTTTGATTCTGAAATACATTAAAAAAGTCATTACCTTTAGAAATAACATCTTACATTTATATAGCACTTTGCATTTTCCTAACAACCTCCCTAGCCTTCAAAGCATTGTGGTCCTCTCAATAACTATGTAAGGAGGAAAATCACCCTGACTTTTCAAGTGAGGAAATACGTTTTCTTTAGAAGCATCATTTGACCCTGCAGAATTAGCAGCATTGCATGGGCTAGAACTCAGTACGTTGAATCCTAGGGCTAATACTCTTTCTACTAAAACCAACAGAGTTCAGGAACAGTAGCCTTCAAAGTTTATAATGAAGACTGGATGTAAAATACCCCAATAACTCAAATATGTGTAAAAGCAAAAAGTTAGAGACCCTTTCATTTCTGGCCACTCAATTTTTATTATTTTTTTCATTGTTCTCTCTCACAAAATGAGTACTTGAGTTGATGTAGCAATTTCTATTTTATGGCAGAAATAAACCAAATGAGTTGTTTGTGAAAGCTCACACAATGGGTCAGTGACAGAACTGGCATTAGAATTTTTAAATCTCAATTCCCTATCCAGCTGTTTTTATTGAATAAGGTTGTTCTTCAAAAATCTTACTTTATTTAATATAACCGGTTTATTATCTTACAGCAAATATATAACTATGCATATCTGCATATACACACATTTATCAAATACTTCATTATATATATTTGAACTATGCAAAATTGGATTTTTAAGCAATTAGAAAAATCAAAAATTTCTTTTCCCTCCTAACCATGCAAAACTAAGAACTGAGACAAATTTTCCTTCATTTTGTTGCTTCTGTTAATTCACCCTGTTCTGAACTTGACTTTGCTGTCCATGGTGCTACACAAACTGTTAGAATAGCCAGTGGTACACTTTCTTCAGTGTAAGTGGAGGAGAAAGGTACATAAATATGATAGATATATGGAAATTAAAGATAATTAAAGCTTATATATCAAGCATGATTTCAAAATATGAACAACATGGGTTCAGGTTGTCTGAGGGAATAATGATAACTCGCTGCAGGCATCCAGTACCCATGAAGCTATATCAAAATACTGTTCACAGAGATATTTACTGACTGTAAAATTCACTTCATGGGGAAAGAATTGAATGTATATTGCACCAAAAACAGAGAAAGCATAAAATATGTCATATTATATTTACAGAGTACATAAAATCTTATTGAATCAGAATAAATATTTGTGCTTCAGAAATTTTACTATTTTACAGACTCTCTTCCTTGAAAATATTTACAAAATATATGGACATCTTATTCATCAGGGTTAAAACACAATTTTAAATCCTATAGCATGAAATATGTGCAAAGCAGACACTGAAAAATATTTAATTAAAGAGATAAAATTCCATTCAAAAATTATTCCATTCTTGGAATAAAATTCTCTTCACGCAGAGAACATTTATGAGGCACGTGAAGACTGGAAGGCTCTTGTTCACAAAAGAATGTTATACAAATAAAGTGTTTTGCTTTTGATACTAATCATATTTTAAAATACACTGATGTACACATCAAGTATTGAATACAAACTTTTATTATATATGACAGCTGCATTTATTTCTTCTGATTTATGAAAATTTAAGTAAATTTTTATTATTCTTAGTTTTTATAATTTCTGCCAATCATATTCTACTCTGGTGCTACTGGTTCATAAGAATGTCAAGGAAATATTTAACTTTTGATTTAATACTCATGTGGTTAATTTAGAATAATGAGGACGTGCTTATTTTATAAATGAATTATTCATTACTAAAGACAACACACCCATTAATACAAGCAAGTAGCATTAATCAAGACAGAATTAAAGTCATAAAGATGTTGTAGTCAAAACCTAAAACAAAAATAAGAAAATAAGAAATAAGAAAAACTTTAAATGCAGTTAGCTGAAAAATGGACAAAAAACTCATATCTTGAATTCTTTCTCAAAATTCACATCATTATATTTCATAAATCTCATATTTTAAGAATTTAAGTTCCCTTATACCACTAAAACTATGTTGTAATTCTATTAACAATCACCTCAGCCCACTCCAACATTCAAAACTAAATCAGTTTTCCCATGTCTAGTTTAGATTTAATAGAATTGTGATCCATGTTTTCTGCAAAGCAAATTCTTTCTAACTAAGAAGCAGAACAATAGCTTAAAACATATTGGTCCCTGGTGATTTGACTACTCCTATTCAAATTGAATAATATTAAATTATTAAGTAGCTGAAAAATTTTAAACACTGATCAAGACTTTTTGAGCCATATTGCTTTTATTTGGAGCCAGGATACCATGATGATGATGATGATGATGATGATGATGATGATGATGATGATGACGACGACAGCCACAAAGAAGCAAACCAGGAAAACACTGCACATATCTTTTCTCATGGAAGACCTATGAGATAGACATTACTATGCCTACCTTCTTATTGAGAAAATAGTGTCTCAAAGAAAATATGTAAACTGTTTATTATTAGTGTGAGATTGATTCAGTAACTCAACCAAGATCTGTTTAACTGGAAGTTGTATTGTTGTTATTTTGATGATATATTTAAGGAATTGTCATGTAAGATCAAACACGGTAGATTAAATAATTACATTTATCTTTGCTCCCTCCAAAATTCCATAAATTACAGCAAATAAAACAAAAACACAAACTCGAGAAGACCAAGAGCAAAGATGAAAGAGGGAGATAATATATAGAAGAAGTAAATATTTGTAAAATATAAAACAGATAGTGGGTAATTGACATGGCAGCTAGGCAAGAGGAAATTTTTGTTGGAGGGCTCAGAAAAGATTAAGGCTGAAATGTATGAGAGTCTTTAAATAGACAATTTATTAAAATCTTTAAAAAGTTGAAAACTTTAAAATTTCCTCCTGAATCTCTATGTCTACATTCCCTATTTAGGAAATTAGTCTGTCCTAGCAGAGGACGCTGGTGACAGAGAAATTGAACGTGAAAAAACTCTAGTTTTGAGAATGTTGGCACAATGTAGGGCAGAAGAAAAATTCTATCTTGAAAAAAGGAGGTAGAGAATTCACATCCAAAATGATGAAGACCATCTCTCGGGCACCTACCCCCAAGCTCTCAGAATGTTACCTGGGAAGTTTCGACCATGCTACCACCACAAACCTATCCCCACACTCCTCCAGACAGAAATGGAGGATTCCTCTCTCGAATAGTGGACCAACACCAGAAAAGACCCCTTCAGTGACTGCAATTTGTTTCTTCAGAAAAACCATACTCAGTGCTCAATCACTCTGTGGCATTTCATCTAATGATTAATTCGTTTCAAGCCTTTTTTTCTGTAAAAGAGAAGGTTTACAGAGTTTAATAAGTTTAACTCTATTATGGCTGCTACTTGCATGGTACATGATTTCTATCTTTTTATTTATAACCTATTTGTATCATTAAGTCTAAAGTGTATCTCATAAAGACAGCATATGGCTGGGTCTTCTTTTAAATTTAATTTGACAATATCTGACCTTTTTAATTAAATCATTTTATTATTGTTACTCTATTACAGTTGTCCCAATTTTCCCCCCTTTTCCCTCCTCCACCCATCCCACCTCCGGCTCCCACAGTCAGTTTCCACACTGTTTTCCATTTCCATGGGTCATTCATACATATTCTTCATCTAGTCCCTTCTCCTTCTTTCTACCATTACCCCCTCCTCCCTCCCATCTGGTCATGTTCAGTCTGTTCCAGGTTTCCACGCCTGTGATTCTACTTAGTTCCTTGGATTATTTTGTTCATTAGATTCCTCTTATAGATGAGACCATATAGTATTTGTTTTTTATAGCCTGCCTTATTTCAGTTAGCATGATATTCTCCAGTTCTATCCATGCTCTCACAAAAGGTTGGAGTTCCTTCTTTCTTTCTGCTGCTTAGTATTCCATTATGTAAATGTACTGTAGTTTTTTGATCCACTCATTTACTGATGGGCACTTAGACTGTTTCCAGCACTTGGTTATTGTAAATAGTGCCATTATGAACACAGAGCTTCATAAGTCCTTTTGAGTTGGTGATTTGGAATTCTTAAGGTATGTTTCCAGCACTGGGATCACTGGGCCAAAAGGTGATCCCACCATTTTTTTGTTTTTTTGAGGAAATTCCATATTGTTTTCCACAGTGGCTATACCAGTCTGCATTCCCACAAAGAGTGCAATAAACTCAAAATGGATAAAAGACTTAAATGTAAGTTGTGACACCATAGAAACCCTACATGATAATATCTGACTTTTGATTTGATTATTTAATTTATCTATATTTAATTTTGTTATGAATATAGTTAGATTTACACCTGCCATTTTACATTTTTCCTGCCTCTTTGCTAGCACTTGTTGTTTGTTGATATATTAATGATGGCCATTATGACAGATGTGAAGTGGTAGCTCATTGTAGCTTTAATTTGCATCTCTCTGATGGCTAGTGATGTTGAGCATCTTTTCATATGACTATGGACCATTTGTGTGTCCTCCTTGGAGAATTGTCTATTCAGATCCTTTGCCCATTTTTTTAAATTGGATTGTTTATTTTCCTGGTGTTAAGTCTTAAGAGTTCTTTATATGTTTTGGCAAATATCTTCTCCAATACAATCAGTTCCCTTTTCATTTTGATGATGGTTTCTTTAGCTATGCAACAGCTTTTTAGTTTGATGTAGAACCATTTATTTATTTTTTCTTGTATTTCCCTTGCCCTAGGTGATATATTGGCCAAAATATTGCTAAGTTGGGTATCTGAAACTTTACTGCCAATGTTTTCAGTACTCTTATTCAAGACAGTACTGGAAATTCTAGCCACAGTGATCAGACAAGAAGAAATAAAAGACATCCAAATTGGAAAAGAGGAAATAAAACTCATTATTTGCAGACAATGTGATAGTGTACATAGAAAACCCTATAGTCTTCACCAAAATCTACTTGACTTAATAAATGAATTTGGCAAAATAACAGGATACAAAATCAATATTCAGAAATCAATGGCATTTTTGTAAACAACAATGAAATATCAAAAAGTGAAACTAGGGGAAAAAATCTCATTTACTATAGCAAGAAAAAAATAAAGTACCTAATAATAAATTTAACCAATGAGGCAATAGACTGCTACTTGGAAAACTATAGAACACTGAAGAAAGAAATTAAGGAAGATACAAACAAATGTAAGCATATACTGTGTTCATTGATTGGAATAATCAACATCAATAAAATGTTCATACTACCCAAAGCAACTTATAGATTCAGCACAATCCCTATTAAAATACCAATGGCATATTTTACAGATCTAGAACAAATATTTTAAAAATTTATATAGAACCAAAAAAGACCCTAAATAGTCTTAGCAATCTTGAGAAAGAAGAAGAAAGTAAGAGGGATCACAATAACCAATATCAAACTATACTACAAGATCACTATAATCAAAACAGTCTGATAATGGAATAAGAATAGACACACAGATCAGTGGAACAGAATAGAGAACCCACAATAAAACCAAGTCTCTACAGTCAATTAATATTTGGTAAAGAGAGTAAATAAAATGGAGTAAACATAGCCTCTTCAATAAGTGGTGTTGGGAGAACTGGACTGGTACATGCAAAAAAATTAAACTAGACCACCAATTTACACCATACACCAGAATAAACTCAAAATGGATAAAAGACTTAAATGTAAGTTGTGACACCATAGAAACCCTACGTGATAATATCTGACTTTTGATTTGATTATTTAATTTATCTATATTTAATTGTTATGAATATAGTTAGATTTACACCTGCCATTTTACATTTTTACTGTGATTCATATCACTTTTTTCTGTTAGTGCCTTCTTTATATTAATTGAATCTTTTCTAGTAATGCTTTAATTCTTCTAATAATTTTAAATTATATTTTAAAATTATTTTCTTAGTGATTGTTCTAAGACTATATATCTTAACCTCCACAATCTACTTCAAGTTTATGGTAATTTGATCCCTGTAAAATATAAAAGCTTTACTGTTATATAGCTGCATCCCCCCACAAACACATTTTACTGTGATGTTGCTATACATATTATATTTATATATGTTACAAAATTTGTAACACACTGCAATAATTATTATGTTTTATAATATTATGTCTTTTAAGGAGAAGAGAGAGAACAAATATATATTTATGGAATTTGTTACATTAATATTCATATTTATCATTTTAAATTATCTTTATTTTTTCCTATGGATTCAAGCTACCATCTGGTGTTATTTTCATACTCAAATAAAGCCTTGTTCACATCCACATCCTTTGTGCAGTTTTGTTTACATGCATTACATTTCTATATGTTATAATCTCAACAATATAATTATACACATATTATTTTATATATATATACTTTTTAAGTGAGTTTTTAAAAAGGAGAATAAATATGAAATTACACTGCAATTTATAAATTTACCTGCATAACTGCTTTTACTGACACTTTTTACAAATGTATGTGGATTTGAATTACTGTCTGGTGTTACTTGCTTTTAGACTGAAGTGTTGCTTTAGTATTTTTTAAGGTTAAACTGTTAGCAAGAAATTTTCTGTTTTTACTTATCTGAGATTGTCTTTATTTCACTTTAATTTTTGAAAGATAGTTTTGCTAAATATAAAATTCTTGGATGACAGTTTTGTTTTGTTCTGTTTTTTACTTTCATTGCTTAGAATATATAGAATATGTTATGCCACTGCCTTCTTATCTCCATTCTTTCAGAAGAGATGTTAGATGTTAATTTTATTGGGTTTAGTTTATATATAATGAGTTATTCTTCTCTTCTCAACTTCAAAGTTTTCTGGCTTTCAATATTTTGACTACAAGGTATACCTTGTGATTACCTTTTTATTTATCCTACTTGGAGTTAGTTAAGCTTCTCGGATGTGTTGGTTATTATTTTCAGCAAATTTATGAAATGTCAGAGTTGCCATTTTGAAAAGGCAGTAAATAGAGGACAATCTTTATTTTTAAAGCTTGACAAGAAACATGAATTGAGTTACAGTAACTATAACCCGCTCGTGTACTTAGAGTTTCTAAAGTGCTTTGTGGTGTTTCTCTCTTAAATAGAAAAAGACAAAAGTATGAACACAAGATGCATTAGTGTTCTATTGTTGTGTGAAATATCCCAAATTTAGCAGGTTAAAAAATCCATTTATTAGTTCACAGTTCTCTATGTCAGAAGATTAGAAATGGTTCAAATTGGACTTTCTGCTCATGTTGGTCAAAAGACCGACATGAAGCTGTCATCCAGGCTGTGTTTTCATCTACAGCATGAATAAGGAAGGATTCATTATGAAGGCCATTAAGGTGGTTGGCCAGATTCTATTTTTCATGTTTGTGTAACCAAGGTGCTTGTTTTCTCACTGAGCTGATTGAAGACCAGTCTCAGCTATGTAAATTAGCCTCTGGGTCTAGCCTGTGGACCTTTCCATACAGGGATGTTTGTTTCTTCAGGGCCAGCATAAGACTTTCTCTCTAGCCTGCTAAGATGGAGTCTTTTATAACATAAATTAATTTCATGTATGACTATCCTACCATCTTTGAAGTATTAGGTATACTACTCAATGGAGTGCATATTGACAGGCCCCAATTCACCCAAGGGGAGAGGATTATACAAGGCATATACACCCACCCAGGACAAGAATTTGGGCTCCATCTTAGAGTTCTGCCATTTTGGGGGCCATCCTAGAATTGGTGACTACAACACCAAATATCTACAGGTATTAGGAAAAAATCCTTATAGTAGATTTAGAGAAAACAGTACTGACTAAGACAATTTTAAAAATCAAAAGAAATAGTGACAAGACAGGAAGCAAAAGAAAACTACAAAAAGATTACCTATGATTAATATCCTAAGAGAAATGTGAGAAATCCTTGATCTCAAGAAACAAGAACAGGCAATTATAAATAGTAGATAATAATAAAAGAATAAAGAAATCTTAAAAACTAAAATTATAATCAAATAAAATGTTTAATTAATAGAATGTTTGACAAGTAAGGCTAAAAAATCTCCCAGAAAGTATGAAAAATGGAAAAAATAAATGAGAAAAAATAAGAAAATTAAAGGCACAATCCAGAAGCCCTAACATCTAAATATCATTAATTCTATGAATAAATTTAAAAATGAGATAAATTTAGAAAAGAAATAATACAAAAATATTTTCTAGAATGAAAAAAAAAGTTTTCAGATTAAAAAGATCTATCCAAAGTCCAGTTGAGTAATTTAAATTACATTCTCAACATTTCAAATAATTGTATAAATTTTGGGACTACATAGAATATCCAAGTAAAAGTGTTAAAATATCAGATATAATATCTGGTTTTCTTTAAAAACTTCTCACTGAGTCAGAAAGGCATAGAACATATCAACAGCTACTCTAGCATTAGAAGAATAATGGATCAGTTATCTCCAACTTTCTTGGGAAAAATATTTGCAATATAACATTCTATACTCACCTGAAATTTTAGTCAGGAACCAAAAGAACAAAAAAGTTTAGACATTCAATAACTAAAAAGTTGTATCTCTCATTCACCACTTATCAAGAACTCACTACGAGGTGCACTTTACTAAAATGTAGGAGTGAAACAAAAGAGGAAGAGATGGTACTTGGGAATTAGGAAATTCCACACTGGAGAAAGAGAATTCCCAAAGTTAAGACAGTGGGAGGTATCGAACAGCTTCTGTATTCCACCCTTGAGAGAAATCTGTATTTCCTTGGATAGGTAAACACATCCAAGAGAGAGTTCTCCAAGAAAAGCTGGATGACCTAACATGAGTAAATGTATTGACAGGAGTATGATAGATTTTCCAGACATTTGAAGTACATTAATGACAGCTACATAAAAGACTCGCCACCCTAAAAATTAACTCAGTGAAGGTGTGCAGGGTGGCCACAAGTAATTGTATTAAAATATAATTAGAGCCCTGGCTGGTGTGACCAGTGAATTGAGTGCTGGCCTGCGAACCAAAGGGTCGCTGGTTCAATTCCCAGTCTAGGGCATATGCCTGGGTTGCGAGCCAGGTCCCCAGTAGGGACTGTGCAAGAGGCAACCACACACTGATGTTTCTTTTCCTCTCTTTCTCTCTCCTTCCCTTCTAAAAATAAATAAATAAAATCTGTTAAAAATTAAAATAAAACATAATATAATTATAGTTAACCATATAGCTCGGCCTGAAAATGAATCCTAACCCATGGTGCACTTCTTAAAGAAAAACTTCATTGTGCCCTAAGAATAAAGTTACAGCAATTAAGCATCAGCATTTTAGAAACCCAATACTATTTATCTTCCATGCTAAAATAAGATAATTAATAAAAATCCTTTCACATAAAAATGCATTGATGAAATGATGGTAGCCATCCTCTCTTCCTCAATTCTATATTAAATTGTGTTATTCCTATGTTTACATTCCTGAATGTCTTCCCTTAATTTTTAAAAACAATTTGAACATCTTTGTTTAGCATTCAAAAAACGATGAGATTTTTACTTCTACCTACTTTTCAAAACTCACTTTACTCTCTACTTCATTCCCCACGCATGCCATCACCAGTCATATGTGAGCTACTCATTTCACAATCCTACCCTTCGCACATGCCATGCATTCTGTCCAAAGCATCATCAGCTCTGCTTCTCTTTCTTTATAATTTCCACCCTTCCTTCAAGTCCCTACCCCATATTCATTCATCACAGATATTCCTTGAATATTTAGGACCAAATAGCTCCTTCTATACCTTCATAAATGTTTTCTACCTTAATGAGCAATAATAAAATACAGGTTCCCAAATTCCAAGACTGGATATTACTCAAGATTTCTTTCTCTCTTTTATGTCTTTCATAAAATAAAGGATTAAATGCTATCAATTCTACTGACAACATCTTTCCAGATAGGTTCTCTCTCTCTTTTTTTCCTATTTCAATTGCCTATCTCAATCTCCATTGAGAACACTATCATTTTTCCTCCAGAATATTAGAGCATTCTGTGTCTGTATTCCCTGTCTTGCCTCATATTCCAATTCATCACCCATACTGAAGCTAGAGTGTTAAAGGGATCATTATGTTTACCACTACTCCAACTGAGAAGGAAATTTCAAACTGATTACAGCTAGCCCTATACTGAACATTAAGCAAGACTTTTCTTTCATTTTACCACCACCATGAAATTATATAAAGCTCCACTATTTGTTCTAGTAAAGGGCCCAATTAAAGTTATAAGTCCATCTGTTCTGGGGTTTCTTCACAAGTAAGAGGTGATGGAGCTGAGAGGAAGCAAAGGCTATGAGGCAAATGTCACTTTAAATTGATTGCCAATGGGATGATCACTACAGATTTTAATTCTCCCTGGAGAGTTACAAGAAGAATTGTTGGTCACCAAGTCAACTTCCAAGAAGATACCTTCTACTTTATACCCTTTGCTGACTCAAAGTGGGGTCCATAGACCGCTAGCGATTTCATCTTCTGGTACCTTGAAAGAAATGCATGTTCTCAGGCTTCATCCAAAGCAGACTCAATGTGTGTTTTCACAATATATTAGGTGCTATTTATATGTACATTAAAGCTTAAGATGCCTCTCTCTGAAAGAAAAGTTTTCTACTAATGGACCCTGCCCTGTGCTGTCCCTCCTTCCAGAATTAAGTGGCATTCCTTCTGTTTCAATTGACATGACTTCTTCCTCTATGCTCACTCTGAATCTTATCTGGTATCTAGATGTAGATAAATTGTGCTCTGCTAGCTTGCATCTAAATCTTCCTGTCTGGAACTTTGGCTAGAATCTTCTTTTAAGTCTTCAGCTCTGTTTGTCTTTCCAGAATTGGTGAGTCACACTTATCAGAGTTATCTGGCAAGGGAAAAGGCCCTCGAGCTGCAAGTAAAAGTATTCTGTGATGATAAGGGACAGAGTAGTTAATGGGAAACAATAGTTAGAAATTTTGCAATGAATCCTGGCACTTGAATATATTAAAACACAAACTAAAGCTTGCCAGTCCACACCATAAAAAGACTTCAGTGACAACCTGATGCTCTCAGGAGAGAGCACATTTTCTTCAGCATGGCTTGCAAAGCCCTGTTGGATGTTTACTATTTTATAGGGCCCATTCCTTCTGATTTTTCTCAGAGCAACTCTGCTTCTTCCATTCTCAGTTTATGTGCTTCAGTTAAAGTTGGTTTCATTTTAATTCCAGGGATGGGAATGAAACCTAAACATAAACAATCTGAACATTACCAGTGTGACTACAGAGTGAAGGACCTATGTCCCAAACCAAGTCAGTCAGGTTCAGAGATAATCACAGGACTTTCACTTAAGGAAGTGTTTTGGGCAATATGGCAAACATTCTAGGCTTTGAGGGCCCAGCTATATAGTGCCTCAATTACATTTTTATCTTTGTTTTTTGTTTACAACTTTTTCACAGGAATGAAAAGAGCACTCTTAGCTGGCTGGTTTAGATAGCTCAGTCTGTTCACAATACCATAGAATAGGTGGTTTGTAAACAACAGATATTTATTTCTCACAGTTCTAGAGGCTCCAAGTCCAAGATCAGGGTATAAACACGGTCAGGTTCTGGTGAAAGTTCTCTTCTAGGTTGTAGATGGTTGTTTTCTTATTGTAGCCTCACATGGTTGAGAAGGTGAGAGAGGTCTCTAAAGTCCCTTTCATAAACTGTAATCCCATGCATGATAGCTTCACCTTCATGAGCTAACTAATCACCTTCCAAACACCCTATGTCCTAGTACCATCACACTGGAGGTCAAGATTTTAACATGAATTTTGGGCAGACATAAACATTCAGACCAAATTGCTGACCATACAATAAAATGCTTTGGAACTGATTAGGCCCTCAGACCATACTTTTCCAATCCCTGGTAAGCGATTAAGACAAAGGATTGTCTTTTCTGCGCTATTAGAAACTGTGAGAGGTTAAGTCTTTTTAGCCAGAGAGAGAATACAAGCCTGAAGAAAAAGAGCAGAAGGGCAGAGAAAGATGAGACCCAGAGAAACATTGAGCTCCATTAGCTTTACTCCTGGATTTTCAGTTGTAGGATCTCAATTTTTTTTTTTTGTTTGTTAAGTAGTTCTGGACTAACTTTCATTTCACTTGCAACTAGCAAAAGTCCTAAGATAAAGATCCTTCTTGATTGTGTCCACACTTAAATCATCAACATCAGTTCTTACAATAACCCAACCTCACATTCAATGCTCTAATCATGCATTTTTCCAATCATGCATTTTTTTGTTTCTGGTAAATTACAGAATCTTCTCTTTCATCCTGTAGTGACCTTTCCTGCCAAGGTGACCACATTGAACCCAACTCTTCCTGGAAGATTCAGTAAGAAGTTACTGTTTCTGAGGAGTGTTTGTTGATCCTTGCTTCACTTATAACATTATGCACTATGTTGGTCCTATTTATACAATATTTTAATGTAGTTTGGGTTGTCTGATTTTTTGATACTTCTCCTATCCACTTATAGCCACTGCTGTTGTGGCTCCCACCTCTTCTTCCTCTACCTCTTCTTTCTCTCTGTTTTCTTCCTTTTCATGTTCATAATAATAGAGAGAAATATTATATTATGATCACCATATGCTAGGATCCATTTCAGTGCATTAAGTAATTTAACTTTAAGAATAATCTTATGAAGAATGTATTATTTTTCCACTTTATAGAAAAGAAAATTGAATCACAGAGTTTAAATAATTTACCTCCACTCACACAAATGATTGGTGAAAAACTTAAATTTTATTTAGCTGATGAAGATATCCCAACCACCAAAGTGCACTGTTCTTGATTTTCTTATAATTACTTGCCATAAGGCTTGGAACAGAGAAGATAAATATTCAGAGTGTACTTCCACATGAACCCAGAGCATCCGGTACCTGTTTCTATCAAAGTATTTTCAAAGTGGATTGTAATGAATGATGTATATATGTTCTCCATTTCCAGAGCTGTTAGTTCTATAAGAGGAGGCATGAGTCTTAGAATCTTTAGTACTTAATGAAGTTCTTAAAAATTTAGTAGCTGTTTAATAAATACATTGCTAAATGGTCTGTTATTTTCCATAAGGTAACTATTGAGTTTTCCTTACATTGAAAAACTTAATCAAATATGATCAGGATAAAAGGTTGTTTTAAATAAGTGGAATACATTTGCTAAATACAACATATTATTTTTACTACAATTCTGAAATATTTTCTTTGCCTTGAAATTTAGATACCAGAAGGAAAACACACATATTCTAAGTGTCCACCAACCTCAAGGCTATGTGTATCATTATTTTTTGTAATGATCACTCTCAATAGTTATGGAGTGCTGAGGTGATCAAATTAAAGGAGTAACAGACAACTGCCACTCTGTGATACTTACAAACAAAATTAGTCAAATCTTACTTATGAATACGGTACATAATTGCAAAAAAATATTAGCAAGCTAAACTTTGTAGTGTCGTAAAAGAAAAGGCAATGATTATCTTGTAAACCTTTTCACATTGCAAGGAAAAGAGGCATGATGAGACTACCCCAAAGGGTACAGATTAATTTAAATAATAAATGAGAATGTAAGACTAAAACAGGAACGACCTCACAGCCAAGATTCTAAGAACCCAGGACACCATTTAGTTACTATTGAGATTGCCACAAGGCAGTCATCCTTGGCACCTGGACTCGTGTAGATAAACGAAGACATGCCTGAGTTCCCACTGTGCTATCATCCTCCAGCAGTGCAGTTCCTATACAGTTGTCTCCACTGCTCTTTCACTTAATTGACTCAGCTGGCTTTGGGCCATGCTTCCACTCTTCCTATGATCTTGACTCTGCCTTCCTTTTTATAGTTTCCACTTACATAGTACCTGTTGCTCATAACTTATAATAACAGTACTTTCTCAAAGAATGATAATTTTGAATAGTTTAGTATAAGAGATTGAGCTTTTAGCTACACCTTTTACTAATTTGGGGACATTATACATAGTATTCCTATTTTCTAGGTTTAATTTTCCAGTAAGTAAGGTGGGGGGAAGACTTAACACTATAGTATTTTTAAGATTACATAAAGGGGTTACAACGGATATTCAATAGAAGTTATCTCTCCTCACACTCTCTTCCTGATGTTTTTTTCTCTAGAATTGTACCTAATATAAATATGTGCATGAGTGTGTGTTTTCCAGTTGACTTATATTACATTTACAAGTCATTATATAAATGTGAATACCCAGTTTTACTTAGGAGACGATTGAGACCAAAAAAGAAGATGATTTTGTGCATGGTCACACCAAGACAAAGCAGCAGATCTGATATGAGGATCCAGGTGTCCTGGCTGACAGCTTACTGCTGCAGAGAACACACGAAATATGAACACTGAAGTTGAGGTAACCTGTAAAGACCTGAATGCCTAAAGGACATTCTCCCATGTTTCAACAATTACCTTTTTGTTTCTGGTATCTATGAGGTATCCTGACTTGGATGTGCCCAACTTATTGTCTTAGTTCTGTTTTGTTTTTAACAGGGATTCAAATGCTGGCAATAATAAGGCTTTCAGACATTTGAAATGCAAGAGTAGACTTTTCTTAACCATCAAAATTAGGTACCTTTATAAGGTAATGAAATGGATAATGAGGAATTTATGCAAAAAACACTAGCATTTATTTTGAAAATAGTGGGTGAATTGATCCCTATCAACTAAACTAAATTGGCTTTAGAGACTGAATAACCATAGCAATGTATTTGCTGAATATTTTTAAAAACCTTTTTTTGACCATAAAGATTATTACAGCTTCATCATCTTTGTATCTGCCTACTCACCTTCGGAAAACAGGGATCTAAAACCAAAATAGATTGTGCTTCATTTGGCCTGATTGTTTCAAGATATGTGGGAGAGCCATGTGTGTTCTTCCTTGCACATCTTTGTAAAAGTATATTACAGCGATCCTGCCGGCCCGAGGAGCAGTGGTGCAGGGCCATGTGGAGTTAGTGGCGTGCTGTGGGAAGAAAAGCTGCGGGAGGATGGTGTGATGTGTCAAGAACATGCATCAGTTATGAGTTAAGTATGAGTCGAGCGTGGGCCTAACAGGCAGTGAACTCTTTCCCTCAAGTTGGCCAAAATTTATCCCCCGTAGGCCTTGAATTAGATCTGAGCCCACCTGTTAAAAAATCCAGGGAATTGCTTCCAATATTACCTTCCGAGTTAAACATGAAGCAAAGGTAGCCATGGTAGCACAGGGGGAAGCAATTTTCAAAGATATGGAAACACTGCACTTCCATCACTACCACGGAATGAAAGCAAACTTCCTAATTCACCTCTAATTTAGAAGCAGTGCTGGGTTTTAACATGCTGGGCACAAAAGCACTTCAGTTTGAGAAGAATAGAGTATATATATAGATGTCAAATTATAGTGTTGTATTCTTGAAACTTATATATAAAAAATAAAGTATATAGGAAAAATTCAGAATTTAGTATAAAATTGTGTCTATCATAAATATTTAAAATCGGTTCTTAAAATTATGTCATGTGACAATTAGATAAATAGAAAATATACTTTTAATTATTCATTACTACTAATAATGTTGCTCAGAATTTATTAAACAATGCATTAATTGAAAGCCTATTAATTGGTACTAGGTAAACAAATTGAATAACATATTCTTTCAGTCCTGCAGCCCAATCTAAACAAAATACAGTTTAGTTTATTTTGTTTGTTTTTCACTGCAGCCAATGGTTACCTCTATTAGAATATTTCATCCAAACTTTAAAATTTCAGTTTGCTATCTGTTTTCACAACTAATGGCAAAGTTTTGAGGGGCGAGATGATATTATATTTTTATTTATATGCTAATCTGGATATAACATGTCATGAAATGCAGGCACTCAAAAATGTGGATAATCTGAGTTCAAATAACATGAACATGCAATAACTGAGGCAGGAACTATAAAATGCCATGAATGTAAATAAGGAACTGTCTAAACCATAGAAACTTGAGTCCTGCTGGGTGAAAAACAGTTCATAATGCAAATCTTGCAACTCGTTCATCTTCCTGAAGCACTATCACATTAATTCCTACACCAATTCCCAAAACATCACACTCCTATCTATAGAAAGAAGGTCTCTGGTAGTGGCTCTTACTGGCTCCCCAGGGAGATGAGTTCCTGGAAGGCAGCGTGTAGCACTGGGTCAACATTGAAGAACAATGTCAAAAGAAGTCACACTGACTTTCCAGCCATCAGCCACATCAATGAAATGTTTCAAAATAAAATAAAGTGGAAACATTCTAAATATTGATACCCTAAATAAGAATGCGTTACTTTATTCATTCACTCGTTTATCTGACAAAATATGCACCTACTGAGTATTGGGCACCAGTCAAGGTTGGGGAGACAGTTCTTTTCAAACTCCTTTTATTACTTTCTGAGGGCAGAGACGGCCAGCCTGGGCCCAATATGCTTCATTGACGACACGAAAGAAGACATATTACTCCCAGTTTTGAGTAGAAGCATTCTAAAAATTAAAACAATTTCAAATAATAATAATAATCATTTCCAAACAAAGGCAAGCCCATAAGAGAAAATATGTGGCTGTTGTAAATGTTTTTCCCTCTTTGCAGTTACTTAACTGACCTTGGGGAAGAGGGAGATCTTCAGATCCTGTTTAACCAATCGAGATCAGCAGTTACTCCACTCTGCTCTCTCCAAAAGATAAAATGTAACTTTGAGTGTCGGAAAATCTCAGTGCCCACGAGTTATCTCCCCAAGGTTTTTCCATAACTAGCCCTTATTTACAAGAACTCCTCAAAGTGACAATTCAATGAACATGCCCATAAGAAAAATCCCCAAACAACATATACAAGAATTGCTGTGTATACCAGTGCCATCTCAAATTGTATTGTGAAACATTCAAATGAGATCATTTTGAAACATGTATGCAATCAATCCTTGTACAAGTCTAAGGCCTGGACCAGTCATACTGAATTCTATCATTTGATTGACACTGATGCAATCATTTCCAAGTACATTTTGTAAGAGCTGTGACTAGAACTTCTTGTGCTAGATTATCTTACGGTAGTTCAGCAAGTCTCCCACTTCTCTCATCCCTGTATCACGGGGTCTGAAAGTCTAAGTACTACATTTTCCAGAACCTCCAGGTTAACTCCCACAAGTGGTAGGCATTTTTAGATTTGGAAGGAAGAAGGAAAGCAAGGTGGAATTTGCAGAATCTTCCTGGGAATCTCTCACCTTAGTTTGGGCTATGATCATCACCAAGTAGTTCACTGCACTTTTTAAAACTTCTGAACCAACCCAGAAACAATCATATAATTATCTTTAAAAAAATCCATTGATTAAGAAAGTTTTATTGAGTACCTCCCCTACAAACCATGTACTAACAAAACACTGTTGATACAAAATCAAATACATTTTGCCCTGCCCCAAAGGAGATTATTATAATCTTTATAATTTTTCTTCTTTTCTCTTTTTTTTATTCTTGTTCATTCTATTACAGTTGTCCCAATTTTATCCCTTTGTCTTCCTACCTAAAACCCACCTCCCTCTCCCACAGTCCATCCCCACACTATTGTCCATTTCCAGGGGTCATTCATACATGTTCTTTGACTATTCTCTTCCCCTGCTTTCCCACAATTCCCCTTTCCTCTGGCAGCTGTCAGTCTGTTCCATTTCCAGGTCTCTGGTTCTGTTTTTCTCATTAGTTTATTTTGTTCATTAGATTCCTCTTATAAGTGATATCATATGGTATTTGTCTTTCATCAGCTGGCCTATTTCACTTAGCATAATAGTCTCCAGTCCCATCAATGTTGTTGCAATGAGTAGGAATTCCTTCTTCTTTCTTTCTTCTGCATGGAATTCCACTGTGTAAACAAACCACAATTTTTAAGCCATTCATCTACCAATGACCACTTAGGCTGTTTCAAACACTCGGCTATTGTAAATAGCACTGCTATAAACATCAGGGTGCCTAAATATTTTGAACTGGTGTTACGGAATTCTTAGGGTATAATCCCAGCAATGGAATCCCTGGGTCTTAATGCAGTTTCATTTTTAATTTTTTTAGGAAATCTCATACTCTTTTCCACAGTGTCTGCAGCAGTCTGCAGTAGGGTACCCTTTTCTCCACATCCTTGTCATCATCAAAATGAAAAGGGAACCAACTGTATTGGAGAACATGTTTGCTAACGATACATCACACAAGGGTTTAATCTTCAAAATATATAAAGAACTCACACAACTCAACACCAGAAAGACAAACAATCAAATCAAAAAATGGGCAGAGGACCTGAATAGACACTTCTCCAAAGAGGACATACAAATGGCCCATAAGCATATGAAAAAATGTTCAACATTACTAACCATCAGAGAGATGCAAATTAAAGCCACAATGAATTATCACCTCACATGAGTCAGAATGGTTATCATTAATAAATCAACAAACAACAAGTGCTAGCAAGGATGTGGAGAAAAGGGAACCTTAATCTCTGTAACTTTATGACTGCCGCAAATGACTCAAATGTACAGAGAGTGATTTCTCTCACTTACAGATGGGGAGTGCTGCTTTCTCTTTCCCTGAATACTGAATGCAGGAATTTGATCTTGTAAAGTTGCCAAGGCAATGCCAACTGTCTGTGACAGCATATGGGGGTAGACAAACACTCACATATACAGACACAGTGATTTTGTAAGTCTTCTTTGTAAGACACCAAACTATAAATAAAAGATTTCATCAAGACTATATTTTCTCACATTAAAATAGCCTAATTTGCCAGGCTGTAAAGAAGAGATGCCGAACCCCTTCTGGCAGTTTGAAATGTGATCTAAATGTATTAGAAGATGAAGTTTCTTTTGCCTCATGCACCTCAGAGCATCCTCATTGAATAGTATTACAGGTAGTGTAAAGAACAGAGTAAGAGTGTTTATCACACTCTTCATTCCTGCATTACTTAATGGACACCACTTCCATATATCAGACTGAAGAAGATTATAATGAGGAAACAATGAATAAATCATGTAAGTCAATTATCTTCCTATATATAGTTTAAGACATGATTTTAAAACTAAAGCACTTATAAACCTAAAGTTCTCTGGGCTGCATTCAGGATGTCAATTCCACATTAAATTAAAATAGGAAACACAGAGTTGTTTTTATAAGAGATGAACTGAGATAGCACTAAACTTTTGATGTCTTGCTGAAATCAATGAAGAAGCCAAAAGGAAACAGAATAATTTGTTTTT
>PVKM010008281.1:0-39314 GCA_004027735.1 Carollia perspicillata
CTAATGCATAATCTATGCTGGAGAATGTTTTATGTGCACCTGAGAAGAAGTGTGTGTATAACAGTCCCTGCAATTGGTTCAGGACCCCCATGGATGCCACAATAATCAATCCTGAAGTCCCTTATATACAATTATGTAGTATTTGCATCGAACCTGTGCATATCCTCCTATACACTTTAAATTATCTTGAGATTATTTATAATACCTCATACAATGTAAATGTTATGTAAATAGTTGTTATACTCTATTGTTTAGGGAATAATGACAAGATAATGTCTGTTCAGTACAGATGCAAGCATCATAGGCCTAACTACACAGTATATGTCAGCAACAATATAATTTTTTTCTAAATATCATCAATCCATGACTGGTATTAAAGAACAAGGTAGTTAAAATGGTACAGTAGAAAATATCAATTTCATACAAAATAAGGTGAAAACAGAGATAGAAGAACAAGAGACATAAAGTATATATAAACATAAGAAATGACAAACATAAATTTTATATTATCAAGTAATTACATTAAATATAAGTGGATTAAATTCTAATAAAAAGGAAAATATTGGCAGGATGGATTAAAAACAGTATGATTCAACTACATGTTGTCTAAAAAAGATCATTTTAGACTCCGAGAGACAAACAGGTTCAAAGTGAAATGATGGGACAAGATACACCATATAAACAATAACCAAAATAGAGCTGGATTTTACAATATCATACAAAACAGACTTTAAGTCAAAAGTGGTTATTAGAGACAAAGAAAGACATTTTAAAGGTATTATTTTTATTTATTTTTTAAAAAGGGGAAAGGGAAGGAGAAAAAGAGGGAGAGAAACATTGATGTGTGATAGACTGCCTCTCACACCTCCCCAGCTGGGTAGGTGGCCTGCAAACCTAGGTATGTGCCCTGATTGGGAATTGAACCAGCAACCTTTCAGTTTGCAGGTTGGCACTCAACCCACTGAGCCACCCCAGCCAGGGCAGAAGAACATTTTATAATGTAAAAGTGTCAACCCACCAAAAAGATATAATAATAATAAGATACAAACACAGTATAAGCATTTACATAGCATTTACACTGTATTACAAATATGATGGAGTTTTGCACACCCTCGTTGACATTTTATTCCCAGTTTGTTTGTTTGTTTGCTTTAAGATTTTGGTTAGTCTATTGTTTGCACCAACTGTAACCTACTTCCTTAGGCAGTTACAAAGTTAAAAAATTGCCTGTAATTATTTTCAATAGTCACCCACAGGGAACAGCTTTTTGCATGGAGCGAGCTCTGATTCAGGCCTAATAGAGACAACCTTTCAAATGTGGTCTTCCAGGGAACTGCCAGAAAGGTCAGGAAACCACTGTGCTCTGGGAAAGGGCTTTGAAGAAACCTTGTTCTGCCCACTCAAATGGCCTTTAAGCGGCTGGTTTTCACTATAATTTCACATTGTTGACTTTCAAGAGTGCCACAGAGTTGGAGAATGAAATAGAGTAGGGCAAATTAAAACACCACAAAACTTAGTTTTTCCTAACCTTCAGCTGCGTTTCTTGAATAAACAGTCCCAGGATTGCTGCAAGCATTTCAGAGTCCTGAAAAAGGTTGTCTGCTCATTTTTGCCAGTTTTCTCTCCACTTTTATGGAGATTTTTCAGTGGTTCCTACTCTATCATTTTCACTGATGTTACTGGTTTTTATATTTTGATATCCATATTGTTAAACTGCTGGGATTTTCTATTGGTTCTCTTTCAAATCTACCTGTTCTTATTTCAATTTTGCTTGTTTCACTTTATATTTGCCTATATTTTTATTTCCTTTAGTACATCATTATTTTTTAGTTCCCTTCAGGATCCTAAACACTGTTTTTAAAATTTATCTTCAGATTACTCTACATTTTATTTGGAATGAATTCCTCCCCTGATTGTTGATTTGATGTCCCCTTTCTCAGTTGACTTACTTTCAAGTGTTTTGTAACTGTGGCTAGGAGGCCCAAGTAGAGTTTGAGTGTCTTCCTCTTGTTCCCTTTTGCTTTTACCTTTCACTTCTGGTGCTCACTGATTTGTATCCCTCTGTGCCCCTTCCAGGTGATCTTGAAGTCTATGACCAGGTCTTACCTCACAGGCTTAATTTAAGGCTATAACGGATTCATCCACTGAGGAGGGTTGGCCCAGGTCCCACATGCCTGTCTCTTTGCTCCTACCTTTTCCCTTCATTTTTCTTTTGTAGTGTGTCATTATCTCCTCAGCCTTCAACTTGTCACAGTGAGTCTGGCTCTGCTCTCTCCCACATACAAACTCCTAACTGTGTCTGCCTTCTTCTGGACTTCATGCCCAGCAGACTGGTGCGCTCAGGCCTGCCGATGGCATTGTGTTTCTGTTTGGTTTGGGTCTGCAGCTAAATTCATCTTGATTTTGAGCACAGTATGTCTTGTGCATTTCTTATTTTTTATATTTTCCTATTAGTGCTGTGCTTGGGATATTGGCAAGGAAAAAGGGACAAAACATGAACTTATGATGTTATACTGACTGGAAGTTCTATGAGAGGTTTTTGAGTCTGTCTTCAGTGATTTGATTTTCTGCACTTGTGCCTCTCCCCTCCAAAGGGGATTTTAGCCCTAGCATTGCTCTTTTCATTTCCACGAAGCTCAATCTTACTTTATCCTTTCCTTTTTATCTTAACATGTCCTCTCCTATTAGATTCCTATTGCTGGTTTATAGAGGTTATTTCTTCTTCTTCTTCCTCATTCCCTCTTCTTTTCCTCCTCCTCCACACCCTTATTCTTTCTTTTGAAAAAATTATAGGTGAAAGGAGCTTGCTTCTGAGTCTCAGAGTAAATTATCTTTATAGATGTGATTTTTACTTTGATCATCCAGATAATACTCATTACTCTTGTTTCATAAATGGCTTCACGTTACTTTGTTGCTCTGTTCACTCAAACTCAAACAAAAGGAAATCTCGCAGATTTGGTGTCTGTCAACAGTTTGGCTACTTGGATAACCCTTAGCTCCACCGAGGGCCCTCTTGAAGCTGAATGTGCACAACTCCCAGCCAAAACTCCCAATGGTAAGCAGCTTTTCATCTCATCTGGCAATGCTGGGTAAGTGTAGAATCTTTTCCTCTCTCCATTTCCTACCTCTCTTATACTCTTAAGATATTTAACATTAAAAACTATTTTTAAAAAATCCTTTACACAGTTTTCAGTATTCTTTTTCTTGCTTTGATCCATAAACTTTATTTTTTGTACTGTTCCTCCAAAAATGCAAAGCACCACCTCCAGTCTTTATTTTTACTAATTTTCTAGAAGTTGAAGTCTCAAAATACAAAGCAAGGAGAACAGGACTATAGCATACTAGCTGATTTAAAACATGACATTCTTTTGTGAAGACAGCTGCAGCCAGCCCATACTTGGAATCGTTGGCTCTCTCAGTGATTTCCTCTATGGTCTTGAACCTCAGGATCTACATCACTGGCCCAAAGATCTCCTCCTTTGCAATGGTCTAAAAAGTAAAAAATGAAAATAAAAAAGTGGCATTCTTTTAATGGAGGAGTGGCTGCAGAGTGTTTTCACTGGTGCGGTTTTTTAGCATCTCAACCATGGGGCAGACAGATGGAGAGGAATATACTGTTTCCCCATCTACCTTTCTGATGGCTGGCATCACTGGTTTTCAGCTGCACAGCACTGCCGGGTTCTCAGTTGTTTTCCGTTGTAGCACTGTTGGGGGAGCCGAAGTTTTGGGGCCATTATTCCCACATGAAAGAAATAATAGTCACTATGTTTCCTAACATTTAAGAGGTGTTATAAATTTTAGCCCTTTATGATCTCTTCATGGATAATCTTAGAGAAAAGTGGGAGTAGCCAGATCAGACCTGAGGTCATTTTAAATGGAAGTTATAAAGACAAATCCAAATTTCTAAGAGCAAATTCTAGTTTTTGGGAGGCAATGCTGGAGTTCTGTTCTCAAATTTTAAAGACCCTTGTTATCAAAGTGTGCCCAAACTTCAACTTTCCCTATATATTGGACTCCCAACCATGTGGGAAATTTTAGAAGTTAACTTTTGTGCAGAATTTTGAAAGTGTATACTTGGAAGTCTAGGAAGAGTTTTTAAATTTTTCATTAATTTAAAAATTATAAGCTCTGCTAGGAAGATGTTTAAATTTCTCGTGACTGGTAGATAAGAAAGTCAGAATGAGTGATGAGAATGGACACTGGGCGGAATGCTGAGGCAGGGAACGGGCCCCTGATAGGCCAGGTATTTAATGTTTTGTCGCTGGATCATGGGGAGCTGGGAGGAGTCACGAGGGAGGAACCTGAGAAGCAGATGGGGGATGTAGGGATCTCCTTCTTGGGGCTCAGGGCAGGGGACACTTGCCAGTATAGAAGTACCTCAATATATTATTAACACCAGGCATGCTGGCAGTCATATACATAATACATATAAACTCAACATCTGCCCCAGCTCTGGATTATAAGGACAAGGACCACACTCCTTTATTCATTGTGCTATCCCCAGGACCTACCTTAGTTCCTGTCTTACAATTAGGATTTAATATGTATGGAATAAATACATGCTCAACAAAGAAATATACACATAAGGATATGCTTTGCCCAAATGAGAATGCCTAGTGACAGCAGGAGATATTTTCCTACCAATAAAGCAGGATTATTTCATAGAGAGAGCTCTGAAATGACACCTAGGAAAAACTATTCATTTTACTGTCTTTAGGGAAAAATCCTGCTGATTAAATTCTGGGTGGTGGTGATACGGTGCCTGGCAGCTGTGGGGGCCAGTGAAGTCAGGAAGGGCAGTGATGATTAGCTTGGTGATGTTGTTGCAGTTGCTAATTTACTTTTCAGTCACAGTTAATAAGCAAAGCACTAGTCTGAAAATTGCCATTCATTTTCTTCTGAAAAATATTTTCCATGCTTCTCTGTAAACAGAACAGTGAACCAAAGGCAGGCAAGCATTCCTTTCAGGTGTTCCTTGGTTTATACTCAGTTCTCCTTCACTTCTTGCTCTCCACCCTCGCTGCCTCCCACCCACACAACACAATTAATAGGCAATCTTGGGAAGTCCTGCAAGGCCCAAGCAAACACACCACCAGAGGAAATTCCTTGATTGGTTGCCCACTGGTCTCCGAGAATCAGCTTCCGTGTGCTCCTTGTCAGCATTCCCCGTTCGCCCAGTCTTCCTGGCCCGTATGAGCAATCATAGCACTTCATTGTCCAGTACCATCATTACAATATTGTTATCATCTGAGCTGGAGTCTGACACTTTCTCTAAGACCTTTCAAATAACCCCTTTACTAGGCTTCAGTACCAAACCATTCAGGGCAAATCTCTGCTTTGTGCTTGTCAGCCTTAATAGACTGGATGTCACTTGAGCCTGTAAAAAGTGCCTGCTCCTCAGCTGTCAGTCAGTCCTGGTGGTGTCAGCCCAGAGCGTGGCTGGAGCTGGCTGGATTAGAGGGTACTTACCATAGCTGTCAGATTACTGACAGCCTGACACCCACACTCCCAACTTTCCCTTATTGTGTTTGGTTTCTGTCGAGCTCTCTGGACCTTTCTTAAGGTGGATCCTTTTCTATTGGAAACAGATCATAATTTGGCTAGCATCTTCAGAAGTTGGGCTCTTTTCTCTCATTATGACTTATAGAAAGCTCTCTACTTTGAGCAGCTTTTATATCTTACTAAATATTTTTACCCCCATTTCAGCAGTCACCTCCCTATACGTCCCAAGTTTATGGAAACTCTGTGTGTGTGTGTGTGTGTGTGTGTTTCACTTTCATTGGCTACTTAGTCAAAGGTCTGTAACTCTGCCCTGAAATCTTTTCTCTTTTCTCTTTCTCATCTACAGTATTTGCATCCTCCTCTTTAAGTTTATCTTTACTCTGACACTTTGTGTTAGATAAAGCTTAGTTTGTGTATATACTTGTGCGTGAGTGAGTACATGAGATGGGAGTGTGAGTATATACAGAACTGTGAATGAATGTTTGAGGATATATGTATATATACTCGTACCTAATGAAAAGCAGGCAGCTAACAGCTAAGGTAGGAAGAACAAATTGGCAACTCTCCAAACCATGTTTTTTTTAAATATTCGCCTTGAATACAGCCAATTAGCAAATAAAGTTTGTCTCTGCCTCCTTCCTTTCCTCCTTTTTTTCTATATTTTATTCATTCCTTCCCCCTCTCCCTTTTTCTCCTTTATTTCCTTCCACATTTGTAAAGGGTTTACTACCTTTCAGTACTAGGCAAGAAGCTGGTTACCAGGCAAACGAAAAACTAATATGCCTATACTGTCGTCACAAGTTCACAGCTACCTGCTCACATTCCTCAGGTATGTTTGAATTTCACAAGCTTTCATTTCTAACCAGGGAGCCAAGCTTAATTAACACTTTCATGTACTTAGGCAGTAACCAAGGCTGATTTGCTTTTATTAAACCAGGCTTTGGAGCCGGAGATGCAACTTTTGCACAACCTTAAATTTGCTGACTGCATGCACAGCTGCATGCACGTTTGATGCTGTGTGTGGCTGTGAGGGAGAGGGAGCACCAGGCTTCAGAAAACCTACTTGTACCTTGGGAAGGTCATTTCAACTTGTTGAACCTCAGTTATCTTTTCTCTACATTAGGGGCAATGATATTTACTTACCAGCCTTACAGCTTTTGGTCGGATCCGAATGTGACTGACTATATATACGAAAGTATTTTTCAAACTGCAAGTTATCACAAGTATAGATTTTGATAAGTATTAGCTTATTTAGGCTATTTTACTTATTTTTATTTCAGTCGCCACATGTGTTTTGCTCTTTTTTTTCCATATAACCACAGGGCTGAAAAAGTGCTCCCTAGTAAAAATAACAGATTACGTATTGATTAAACTTATGAACTCACACTCAAATCAGGAGTCTTTAGTGGTCCTCCCTGGTCCTTACTAGGCTTTTAAAAGTGTGTGGCTTTTTAAGACCATTGTTGTTTCTCAATGAGCAAAATGGTCCAAATTAAAATGAGTCAGCATCTCCCTCAGTTGCTAGGAAATTTTGTATTCCTTATAATTCAGAAACTAACAGAATAAAGTTCAAAACAGAGACTGAAAAAATGTAGTAAACATATTAGAAAAGGCACGGTGGCATAGAAGGTACAAAAACTTTATGTTTTCAGTGCCAAAGCCAAAGACATATTTTTCCAGTACTTCCTCACCATTCCAAAAATTTTTTTAAATAAAAAGACCCTTATATTTCACCCAATTAAATGTTGGAAAACAGCCTTTCAATATTATTTACAAGCATCCAGAAGTTTTAAATTCAACCAACTCTCCCACATTTTCCCTTTGCTCTAACACACATTATTTATACTCTGTGCCGTTGAGCTTGTCTGCTCAGTGCCACCATAACCATGGGTTCAATTATTCTAATAATTTAGTGAAAAACATCACATCTAACAAATAACAAGTGGATTGTGAAAATGTTTCATTTGCAAACCAAGTGTTCTGGCCACATTTTTGCTGAACTTCTTGGGCAAGGATTCCATTCTGCTGTATGTCAGCAACTTAAACGCTTTTTCAAACTTAATTCGTTTCTGAGCGCTACTCGTGAATGAAGGCCTGCAGTTTGCAAGGTGACTGTCATGGGTAAGGGATTCATCTGTGGCCCCAGGTCTAAGAAAGTTCATTGACTGATGGAGAAATAGAGTCCTTAGCATAGCGTGGCACCATAATTAGCTGGGGTACTAGATTGGGCACCTTTTAATAAAAACCTCTGTCTTATTTTTGACCACAAAGTAGAAAGGCTATTTTTCACACCTCCTTTTTATGCTCTACAGCCTAGATCACAAAGTGCAAAACTCTCAAGACCACACTATGGGCAATGTAGGCAGTGTAAGCCTAGTGTTTTCTACAACAGACATTGACGTAGGCAAGTGTTCCTGGGTTCTTATCCTGACTCCATCATTTACTAGCTATGTGACCTTGGACCTCAGTTTCCTTACCTGTAAGAGAGATAAAAATATATTTGAATATTTTAAATGGATTAAATAGGATAATTGAGGTCAATTTGGCCTAGTAGCTGGCATAAAGTAAGTTTCTAGTCAATGGTGATTATTATTACTGTTATCATCATCATTACTATTACTGCTCTCGGCAGTCTCGTCCTGGCATAGGCTCTGAGTTTCCTAAGACTAGGAAAGTTGAAGAAACCTTCAGGCTGTGAGTCTTCTTCCTGTCTAAAGCCATGCAATATTACATTCCTGTTTGTTCATTCATTCTTTCACCCTTGCATTTATTTATTAATTTCACAAATATTTAAGGGTATGCTGTATACCAGCTAGTGGGCCAGAGGAAGAGTTACAAAGATGAACACTGCTTGTCCTTCAGGGGTTCCCAGTCAACTAAAGTGGACACAGATATATTAACATTCATAGGAATGTCATTAGAGACATAATAGAAGTATGAAAATGTGACACTGGGAGTAGTTAGGACGTAGCATTTTCTTCTGCTAGAAATGTCAGCAAAGGCTTCCTAAAAAAAAAAAGACCTGTGAGGCGAGTCTGGGAACTACTGGAGGGCAGAGCAGGGAGGGGCATTGTGTGCTCTCGCAAAGACTGATGACCAGACTCGAGACCAGAGAGGGGCCATGGAAAGAGCAGTCCAGAAAGGAAGGCTTGGGTCCACTAGAGAGAGCCGTGTACATCAGTCTGTCTTCAAAATGGGGCATCTGTTGAGGCTTTTGAACAAGGGAACAACAGCAGGATCACATTTGCCTTCTAGAAAAACCATGCTGAATGCAGGGGAAAGGTGTACCTACCCAAGGGCTAGCCCAGCAGGGAAATAACAAAGGCCAGAGACAGGGGAAATGGAGTAGAAGGGATGAATCCAGAGACAGGCGGGAGGAGACACAACCAGGCTTCCCAACAGCCAGGCTTTGGGAAACAGTGGTCCACAGTGGTTTCGGGGTTCTGACTCAGGTGACTCAAGTGGAGAGTGGAATTTTCACTGAGATGCCAAATACAAAGGAGGACCTGATTTAGAGGGATGGGGACAGGATAGATGAGTTTATAGTTTGGGGCAAGTTAAATCTGAGATGTCCACAGAATATTTTGTGAATATGTTCAATAAATATGTGAGGCTTAGGTGAGAGCTCTGGAAGAAAATTTGGGCATTTCTGAGACAGGCTTGTGTAGGAGCTGGCAGCTGACAAGGGCACCAGACGTGGACTGGGAAGGGGCCATGCTGAGAACCACCAAGAAAGAAGGGCAGGGGCAGGGCCAGGAAAGAACTGAGAGCGTGCTGGAAAAGACATGGGGTGGGTATCTGAAGGTGGGGGGAGCGACAGCAATTTTTATTTCTGAGAAAAGTTTAGAAAGCTGAGGGTTTTCCAGAAAGGAAGATTACCAGCAACCTCCCTGAGAGGATAGTCCATTATTTCTGAACGATACGTAGAGGGGCTCAGAGAACAGAGGAGGCGATTATGAACTTGCGGGGGCGGGGAGGTGAAGGGAGAAGGACCAGCCCAGAGTGAGAAGTGGAGGGTTATAGGGTTATCCGATTCCTGCTTTAGGGTTAAAGTCACACCTCTCTGTGCACGCTTTGTTTTCCTTACCACATCCTTGATTGTGACTTGTAAATCTTTTAAGCCTGTTCCTTTTACCCTATAAGATACTCAGTTCAAAATTACATAATAAATGGAAAGAATTAGCATTTGTCATCTCTGAGAATCCCAGGTGACTCAAAAAAAGCCCTGACCAGCTTCGGTCACATCTTTTTGTTTTGAAACCTCTCCTTTCAAACTGATTGCATCACTGCCTCCTGGAAAAACCGACAGGTATGATTCTCCCCTTGCCAAACCCGGCTTCTTTCCTCTCAGCAGGCGGGAGTGACGAGCTGCTTGGAAATGGCAGTGAGGCACCAGAGACACCAGGTCTTTGAACAGCATCTAGCACCTCCTTCCTCAAACTGCGCCAGTGCCAGCCTGGACTGAGAGAGAGAGAGAGAGAGAGAGAGAGAGAGAGAGAGAGAGAGACATTTCTGATTGGACTGTCACTGCATAGCACAGGCAAGCCACAGCCACAGCTAATTAGCTATACAAGGCCGGCCCGCTGTTTACTGGCACTGTACTAACAAGTTGTACCTTTTCCAATGAAGATGAGTCACTGCACAAATGCCAGCCGGGAACCCTTCACTGCAACAGTTTAGGAACAGGGCTGCTACTTCCTTACTGCAGGAAAACCAGGACGCGTTGATATCCTTGTGCCAAGAGCCAGTTTTATTCCACGTTCCCACCCTCTGTAAGCTGCCGCTTCAGGAGGCAGTAGTATTAGAATCCATTGCTTTATTGGATCTGATATTATTCTAAGTGGGTTTGTACTTTTAAGTGAACATGTCTTACTTTTCCTTTTTAAAGAGTTCTTAGGCTACGTTAGGGAATTGGCTAAGTCTAAGAAATGTACCTGAAGGTGGCCTCCTCATTTGAGCTAAAAGGATGAAAGGAGCAGACAAAAGACTGGAAGCTTAGCTGGAATTCAGGACACAAGCTCTATTTTATCTCACTGGTGTTGGATAGATTTGATCCATTGTTCACAAACATATTATAATATACTTCCATTTTTTTTGCTATGGAACTAGTATAGTTAGAATTATTCTCAAAATATTTTTCTAAGCTTTATCAACACAAGGGAAAATTTCCACATAAGTTCTCACTCACCCATTGGCAGGGTTTCCCTGGTAACTCCAAGAAATGGTAGGCTGTTTGTCGCTGCCTTCTTATTTGGGAACAAAGGTATCTGACTCATGACAAATAAACTGACAATATTCATGGGGGGGATGCTGACACCTCTCATATAATTATTATTTGAGCACGATTTCAAAATACTTTTCTATCTTGTATCGCCACTGGAAAACCAGAGCGTCTTGCAAAGTTGACGAGAACCAGCAGTATTGTTCTCACTTCCGTCAGAAGTCCACACCCCGACAACAGGACCCGTCTCTTCACATGGCAAACCTGCCCCCTATTCTTAACAGTCCCCGATTTTAGCTCAAAGTCAAACCAGTGTGTTGCTGAATTCCTGCTCTTCTTCTATTAGTCAAAGCCAGTTTGTTCAGAGACTCTCAGAGAACAGAATTTTAGAATAATTCTAAAAGACTGCGTGTAGTTATACAAGTAGATAGCTTCTCCTGGGCTCTAACACTTGTGATTGATAAATATTTCTGTTCATTTTCCAATGAAAACTATGGATTATACATCTTGAAAATGTATGAGGAATTCTTAGCACCATAGCATAAAGTGCAATCTATTGGGAATATAAATATTTTCAATAAGTCTATTAATGGATGTGGTACTTAAATTTGGTGCTGTTTAAAATTCATTTATTTACATTTATCATTGGAAAGCACAATTCTGAATGGGTTTAAGGAAATCTCCCATGTAGAAGAAATTCAAAAACTGCCTTAGGCATGTTCATTCATTTTGTTTACATCCATAATTTAAAACAAGCAAAGTTTTTCCCTTAATGAAAGTGTTTTTTTTTTTTTAACTTTAAACAAAATTCCCTCTCCAGGTGGAAAGTTGATTACCAATCTTTAGTCTGGAGGTAAATTTTACAGCTGTTTTAAACCCATGAAAGTGGGTCTTATATTAGAAGTGCTGACACAACCTTATCCACAATGCTATGGACGCGGACTACGCCGCTGTAATAAGCAGTTATTATGTATGTGTAAAAATAATGAGAGGCCATGTCTGAAGAGAGTTAATGTAAAATGCTAAGCAATTATAGTTGGTTACACAGTATAGGTTAATATTCCTTCATATAGCTGCACTTTTTTTCTTCTTTTGTCCTCCAGAACTCCTAATGAAAATTTTGAGACCTGACTGTAATGATAAGCAGCCATTCACACGTCCTTTGTGTCAAGGCTGTTGCATTAATGCTTTCCTTCATATAACATTTTGCATAGCCTAAAGCATCTATTAAAATCCTTTGTAAAATTCATGAAACAAAAGTGGTGGGTTGAGTCTAGGGGGAGAGAAAGTAAGCTGCTTATTAGCAAAAAGTCAAAAACACAGGGCCAATTACAGATCTGAGCAAGCAGGCTAAGGACCAGCGTGGGGAGTAATTCTTTCTTCAGCCCAATGGGCTCCAGCAAGGGGCAGGTTGGGTGAAAACATAGCAACAATCGGAGCAGTAATTAAACGGAGATGTTTGCTGTTAGAAACAGCTCTATAACAACCGAAAGAAATGCTCAACTAACACCACTGTCTGGACTCACAAAGATGCTAAATTGGGAGGATTTAGGGCTGCTCCCTGAAGAAGAGACTGGGGGTAGTGAAGACGAACAGGGGCTCAGGAGATATGTAAAGGATCTGTTTGTTATTTCAAATGTCATAAATTAGATTTTTTAAAAAGAGAAAGAGAGGGCACCTTCCTACCGACCCAGCAATGTAAAACTGAATAAACCACAATAAGATTGCCCTTTTTCTGTTATAAACTTGGCATTAAGCCTGTCATGTTCAATGACAGCCTACTAGGCCTCCTGCTTTACCCTTTGGAATTTGAAAGATTGGCAGGTGTCATGATTTCCTTAACATAAAAGACCTTGCAGATAATGTTCCCCATGCAGATTTATACTTCCATAACTCCACTTTCCGTTTTTCAGAATCATCGGGTGAGCCTTCCACGCAGGCTGGCCGGGCAGGGGCTGCCTGGAAGGATATCTGGCTTGAGAACAGTGTTCACTGCCACAGGAGCGTGAGTGGAGACCATACTTTTATGATTTGCCTTAGCAGTCTAAACATGCCCCATTTACAATAATGAGCTGCTTTGTAGAAAGCGGCTGAGAGCATTGTTACTTCTCTTTGCAATATTGAATGCAACCAGAATAGCTCTCTTCTGACTTAAGGCTAGAAACAGGGTCCCATTTAAACAATAATCCCCTCTCTTTTCAACCACCCACACCAGCCAGATCCTTCCAATAACTCCAAGAGAAAAAAAAGATCAACACCGAGGGAAACACAAACCCTATTGTTGGCTGAGAGTTCCACTGCAACTGACATCACCTAATGACACCTGTTTACCACCCAATGTCACTTTAAAATAAACAAATGAGTCTTTTCAGAAGAATCAGTGGCCAGAATGAGAATCTGACATTTTTTTCCAACTCAAAGAGAATGAGTAGTTGGCTAGGTGCTCACCATTTGACAAAATTGTTCCACATGAGAAATTCAATAAACCTATTCTCCTACAGTTTAAACATTTTATTGTAGAAAAAAGGAAATATGCAAAAGGATACAAAGCAATAATATAACCTCCATGTTTCATCACCCAGCTTCAGCGAGTATCAGCTCATGCTCACGGCCAGTCTGGTCTCATCTGTACTCCCACTCACTCCCCACCTTGCACTATTCTGAAGCAAACCCTAGGCGTCTTATCATTTTTATATGTGTATACATTCCTGTAGGTATCTATAAAAGATAATGCTTTGGCGTTTTTTAATAGGTTAAGGAGATATTTTGAACTTCAAATTCTTTAAGACATGTGAGCATTTTCTCATGCACTGTATTTCTCCATACCATTCTACCACATGTCTGAAATATAATGAAAAATTTAAGAGCATAGCTAGTCTCTGGTTTGTTTCAAAGGAGTGTTTTTCTCACTTATTTCAGGGATTTAGGTAGCTGAAACTTTCTTCTGTGGGCCATTGTCTTATTATTTATAAAGGATCACTTTTGGCATTTAAATATAATTACATATTTCAAGGTATCTACCTTTGTAGAAATTGGTCTTACAAAAAGTTTGCCTCAGAAGTATGTACTGACCACATATGCCAAGTTCTGTATTAGGTAAAGGAAGAAAGAAATGGCCAGGCAAGCAATGCAAGACCTACAACCTCCACTCAACCTCTCTCTCATTGACCTACAAACCTCTTTGGACCTCTCAGATGTAAGCCTTAATGTACTCCCTACAACTTGGTAGAGAGGACCACCGAAGCCTTATGAAGAGAAATACTCCCTTAAGAATAAGCTATAAATACACAGAAGTCAATTTTTAGGTCTTTTAAAAAACTTCTACTTAGATTTATTTTTTTACCTAAAGAAAAAAATTTCCTTCCTCAGTTTCTTTCCTTTGTATTCTCCATAATTATCCAAAACAATACAATAATTTAAAAATGGCAACATTTTGTCTTTGATTTCCCTAGGAAACCAGAGGGGGTAGATTTGGTTATTTGACTTGGCAAGATGATGTAATTTTTAAGGGGGTGGTAGATACTGACCTTAAAAAAGTTCTGTTATAATGAACAAAAGAACATCTGTAACATAAATTTTAGTCATAAATGATAATATTAAAATGAACACCCATGAATTTACCACCCAATTCAAAAACTACATCACTACCACAGTCTTTGACACCTCCGATGTGCTGTACCCCACCAAGAGGTAACTTCCATCCTGAACTTTGTATTGATATTTATATCATTTCATAGATTTTTAAAAGTATAATTTTATATATGTATATACACATATATACATACCTAAACACACACACATATATCACTACATCTGTTTAGCTTTGCTTATTTGGAGGCTTTATAAAATGTTACAATATTCTGTGTAGTCTTTTGAAACCTTCTTTTTTCACTCAACATTTTATATCTAAGATTCATTTAATATTTTGGCCCGTATGTATTCATATTCCCCTTCTGCATAATACTCCATTGTGTGACTGTAACACAATTATTTATTCACTTCCTGAGTGGTTTCAAGTGTTTTTGTTTGTTATCATTACAGATAATGCTGCTATGAACATTCTTGTCTTTGTCTCCTGGTTTACATATGCAGGAATTTCTCCAACACTAAGTTTTTTTCCTTCTAAAAATCCAAGGAATGGCAGTAAGGGGATGTACTGCTTCTCTATTTGTTAGTAAGGTCCTATTAAGTTCCATGGATTGAATTAATGAATTTCAAGTTTGAAATTATATCATTCTTAAATTACAGGTTTTATGCAGGTAAGACGATGGGATGATGATTTGACAGCAGGATGATTTTGCATGGATTAAATCATGAAGTCCTTGAGCTGGAAGAATGAACCAAGAGAGATGTGCCAGAAGTTTCTGAACTAAAGGACCCGAAACCCACTGAAGGCAGCTATGTAATAGTGGCTCAGTTCCATTTGAGAAAAGTGGTTGGGTTTATAGGAAAAAAGCATGAAAAGAAATGAAGTCATTTTAAGCCAAACGAATGTGGGAACTTCATTTAGGCTCTTTTTCCCCTTAAGAGAGCATCATAATCAAAACAAAACAAAATGAAAAAAAACCCCACCACACGTGGCTTCCATCTCTGGAATATTAAATGAAAATGCATGTTTGGCAAAATACCTCAGAATTTTCTAAACTATTATCTCCCTATAGTTTTACTAACATGTTAACCTACTTAGAGCAATTAGTGCTTCATTAGTAAGGCTAACTAACTGTTGCTGGGCACTGTAATGATTTGCCAGGCTTTCCAGATACAAGTGCATAATCAATGTTTTCCAATTACTTCCATAGTGCAACCACTATTTCAAATAAACTAGATAATAATACAAACCCATTACTGGAGCTGAAGCAGCAGAGGCATTTAATTGCAAGGCAGTTCTTCTCAGCTTTAAAAATTTTTCACACTAATGAAGTGTCATACAAAAAAGTTGTATTGATTTTTCCACCACATGGCTTCAACCACAAATATGTAATTATCCCTTTTATATCTAGCTGGGGGATTAAAATAATCTATAGTATATAGCCTTTACTTATCCCTGATGGGTTTAGTAGTACTTTTACCCTTTTCAAAATATGCGGCCCTTTGATGAATGAACTTTAGGCAAAATGTTGCTTTATCTGTTTCAAATCCTTGCTTTTAAAAGTCAGTTTGTGTGCAGGCATTAAAGTCTGAAATCTCAAGCTTCCAAAACCTCCGAAAGAACACATTCTGTTATAATTTAATTTACTGAGAACATCATAGATATTTCCCTCCACTGAAGAAATCAACATGAGTATTCAGTATTGCATGTTAGCAGTACCCACATTTGCATTTCACTATAGTTAACATTTTATTAACCATGTTATACTTTTATACAAATAAAGTGACCTTGGCATTAATTGGAGCCAATTCTTTCCCAGGTCTTCAGAACAGAAACGTAGGAATAATTCACTGGCATCAAATTTCTTATTTTCTCATTACATTTTGGTCAATAAAGAAAAAAAGTATTTTATTTATGAAAAGAGAAAGTCATTATAAGTATAGAATGAATTTTGCAGAGATCAAGAATTAATGCTGGAAGCAAAGGGCTTTCTAAAAATTAGCCTGTCTTTCTTAATTTTTTTACACATAAATTTGTTCCTTTCAACATATTTGCTGAGAATTCTTCTGGTTATACTTTAACATTATTTCAATTATGATCACTGTAAAAATATATTCAAAATGGTAAAGAAAAAACACAGCTTAAATGTCTACAAGACCTTGTTCTTAACATTCGTATGTCAAAAACTGTATCTCCTTGTAGTTTCAGTAACATGTTAACCTATTTACCACCCTGAGTTTTCCCAAATGCAAGGATTTTCCCGATTTCCTGCCTTTCAGTGTTTTGTGGTTTAAGGAAATATTCACAGTCAAATTAATACACTATATTTCAGAGTCTGAAAATTCCATCAAGGTGACTGTGGATATTAAAAAATGTTATAAGTCAACACTGGAAAATCTTCATGCAAAAAATTTAGTGGCATAGAGATATAAACTTAATTTTCTGTGACATTTTAAACCTAGATATTTTTAAGTACTAACTTAAAAATATTTCCAAGCAAAGTATTTATGAACAAAAAGAATTGTTTCATATATCAGGAAGAGCAGGCTAAAAATGAAAAACACCTGAAGTTACCATGTAACTTTAAGGTTTTTTTAAAAATATTTTTATTAAAAAACCCTTTATAATCTATCATTTTTATGTATTGTACCATACCACTAAATTGTGAACGAAGCAAAATTTAAACAAATGTATTTTTCAAGTGAATAAAACTAATGAATTTAAAAGCTAGTTACGTACAATGTTTGGACCCAACATCCATTCAAAATATCCTTCATGGCAGAGATATTCTGCAGATAAAGAATAAAAGGTAAATGAAAACATTGATAAAGTAGGGCAGATTGGATACTAAGGAGAGCAGCAGTTTATTTTTAAATTAATTCACACACAAAATATTTCAATACTGATTTCTAAAATAATGTCCTTGAGATTTATGTCACACAATTCTTCCTACATGTAGGATTAGTTTCTCCTGCCCTCCTTGATTTGCTTTTCTTATGTTTTAAAGCATTGACCTAATTGTTTTTAGGGATCTGGAGAAGCAGTGGTCCTGCCCATGCTAAAACTGGCCAGGAGGTGAAATGCTCCTTATGGAAGAGATGTTATCAGTTCCAACTCCTGTTCCCACGTGCTGCAGCATCTGAGCTGCCTTCTGTGGTGGTAAAGTACATGTAAGAAATATGACTGTATTAAAAACAGATTAACATCAAGAATTGTGAGAAAGATAAAAAGTGAAATTTCTGTCAAGAGGGAAGAATGAAAAGAGCTCTACACTGTGGATTTCAACTCTCAAGTCCACATGTGACTGGTAGTGGTGTATGTTTCCAAGACACTAAACGCCCTTACTTTGACTGCCGACAAGAAGCGATCAGAGTCATATTTATTGATGAAACTCTCAGCTCCCAACCAGACGCACTGAGTGTGCATCATACAGCTGTCAGCAGAGCCGGGGGCACCACAACAATGAGCACTTGTGACATTTCCCTTTCATAATTTATGAAAACAAAAGATCTTAAAGTTTGTAGGACACCAGAGTAATTTTAAAATAGTCTCCATGAAGGCTATATTGTGGTCCATAAAACAAGTACTTTTCTGGCTATGGTTTTTAAGAGAATCAATTGCAAACCAAATTAGAACCATAAACATGACAGCTATTTCAAGGATTTTAATCCTGACATGAGTGTTACAAGTACAAGGGCTATTTGGGAGGTAGTTAATTACCATAACACTTGAACATGATGTGTGATGGTCTCACCTACACATGAGTTCACGGGTGTTATAATTTATGAGTTTAAGGTCTCTAAAAGCCACAATTATTTTACTTTCTCGAGGTAATATTTTGTATCTTTGACTTTGTTTGGTAGCTAGAAGGTACAGTATTATTTAAAACTAAAATCACTGGGCAAAGAACAAAGAACAAAAGACTCAAATCACAAGTTTGAGTCTCTAGTGCCAACTACCATATTAGAGTTGCTTGAACTAGTAAATCTGTAACAGCCTTGAACTGTAATTTAGGGAGAATATTTCCTGATAAGAAGTGATCCTGGATGAAGAGTAGCAGATTATACAACATTGTGGGATTTTTTCATATATATATTATATGGTATAGTATATATTGAATATATGAATATATTATGAGTATATGAATATATGAATGTATCATATATGCTTGATATATAAATATATGACAAATATATACTTAATAGAGAATATATTTAAATTATATATATAATAAAAAGGATATGTGACATGTGAATACATGCATTTTGGATTTGAGTTACCTTTGTACTCACATTGTTTACTTATGAACTTAACCAAGAACAAGATCTTATAGGAACTCTATCAATTGCTTGGTTTTGTTTGCTTCTCTTTGTTTTGTGGTGGGGAGATGGAGGAGTAGGGGAATGAAGAGGGAGGAGATAATAGCACTGGACATACCCCATGATCAGACATAAATGAGGAAGTAGTATGATTTTCACATCCTCATTCAGTTTTGCCTAGAATACCTAGGGACATATCTATGAAATATAATGTGGCTTGTAATTACATGATGACACAATCACCTCAAGTAGGAATATACTATTCATATAAAACTATTTCATTATTAAAAAAAATTTTATCTTAGTGTTTTATTATCATCAATTTCAAACAGGAAGTGATTCATGTGTCATTTTACCCACAAGGAAGCCACAGTACACATGCAGCAAATGTACTTCTAAAACTAACTATGCAAACAGAAGAACTTCTAGAAATGAGTTTGAAGTAGTTAAGAGCATGTGTATTTATATATTTAAAGCCAGGATACCTTCCCCAGGAAAGACCTCAAGCCCTGGGAAAGGGGAGAGGCAGAAGAAGATATCATCTTGCACTGCGTATGTGGAAAGTGGCTCCAGGATCGCAACTTGATGGAAACAGGTCTTTCTAGTGGCTGACAAGCAACCAAGAAAACCCTGGGGCGAACCCTACCAGCAGGCAAGATCGGAAAGAATGCCCAGAACCACCTCTCCTTTCTCTGCTGGCATCGCTGATAGGAGGCAGTCCTGCGCCCCCATACTTCGAGCCCCAGGTGACAGTTCTTGCCTCACCCCTGCAATGTCCACCCGAATGGAGCGCCTTTCGGACCCAAGTGCGAGCAACTCTGCTCTTCAAACCTGAGATACAATTCTATCAGGAGCCACCAATCCTTACGTGATTCCTCACAAACTCTCACTGCTGGAATTCAGTATTTATGGGGGACTGATTACCTATTGTTGATAAAACTGAGAGTAAGAATAACTTAAAGCAGAGACATTTTTGACTTGGAGGACATGCACCCCTGGAGTTGGTCTCTTGTTCATCCACACCCATAGCTTACATCAGCTTCCTTAACGGCAAAAATGAGCCACATACAAATGACTTGAACATGAATTCAGATAATGCTTTGTAAAGTACTGAACACAGTGGCTGGCACATAAAAAGCCCTCAGTTAGTGGTAACTACTATTATTATTGTTCAGTGCACAAACTATTAATGCCCCTGTGAATACACATGTGTGTGTGTTTGTCTCTGTATTTCTGTGTGTGTGTTCATGCACACTCATTTTCTCCTGTATCTGATGTCTGTGTATCTATTAACTAAAGGAGAGAACTGGGTTTAAAACTGGAGAAAAAAAGAGAGAGAGAGAGAGAGAGAGAGAGAGAAGAGAAAGCAGGGAGGAAACATGTAAAGCAAGGAAAAAAGGGGGGAGATCACCCTCTCTATGTAGCGGGCATCCTTGCAACCGTTCCCCTTCACACCCTCCAACTGTGGCACCCGTCCTGATAGGTTGGTGAGATCCCGTCCAATTTATGCTGTCAGTCGTTTTCCTGATTCCCTCCCCCTTATTTGTATCTCACAGCTAAGAAGCCAGAGGAGCACTGTTGCACAGGGGTTGAGATGAAGCCTGTCAGACAGCATCAGAGCTGAAAATTACAGCTGATTAAAGGACTAAAAAAACCTCCAGGATCATTTGGTATTCTCAAAATTGACAAGTGAAGGTGCTACCCCTTTAAATATCTGCATGGTCTCTCAGCTCCGAGATGGAGCTTTTCCTGGAACCATGTTTATAACCCTGAGAAACAGAAAGGAGTGAACTCACAACCTTTTATGAAGCTTTAAAAGCTTTGTTTTCCCCTGCAGTGTTTTCTTAAAAACAAAAACACCAGGAAACTTGTGTCTGAGCATAAACAGTACATTTTCCTAACAAAAGTAAAGCTCCAAAAGCCTCCGAAGCGGGTGGACGGTGAATACCACAGCTGCGGTTTATTATCAGGGGGTTAAAAAAAGCTGCAAAGCCCCGTTTCTCTTTCTAAAGGCGCGTAGGAAATAAAAACGTGAGGCTGGTACTTAGGGACGGTCACACTAATATAATGCCCTCTAAATGGCCCGCGATAACCGTATTCAGGGCCATTAAACTTCAGGGATGCAGGGGAGGCTCACAGTCACATCGGCCTCATGGTGACGAGTGTCGTGCGCCTCTAATCTTCCCACACTTACTATGTTTTCTGTTTGTTGCTCTTTATGGGATGCATGTTTTTATTTTTTAATGGATGTTAAAACATTTGTAACTGTATAAGGTCCATGCAGAAAGGCTTGCATGCAAACTGGACCCGCACACGTTGCCACACGGGTTGGCGGAAACCTAGAAGTGAAAGTGCGCATGGCAAGCGTGGGCAGATGCCCTTTCAGGAGGCATGTACTGAAAGGGCTGCCTAGAAGAGATGGGCCAACGAACATGAAAGGGTAAGATCAACTGGTGTGCAAGGCCACAGTGGTGGGAGAGGTTCCCTGGGCCTGGCCTGGAGATGGGGGTGGGAGAGGGTCCACACCACCTCCTTCGAGTGCGTTTCTGCCCCAGAATTCCCACTCCCCATTTCCTCGCAAGTTACCCTGCTCCCACCACTCCCTCTACGCGGGGGATTTCTCTTGTTCTCTGGGTCCCACCAGAGCCCAGAGTAGCTACTTATCTCAAAGACATGTGGAACTTAAAAGCATCTACTCTGACTCTCCTGTAGTCTGGTACATGTTTGGTGATGAATAGATTTTTCATTAAAGGTTGAGAACCTTCACTACCATTTTTCCTTCAACACCAGAGAAGTGCACAAGGCAGATAGCTACACATGGCTGCCTCCAGTTAGCCTTCAACCCATATCCCAGAATGTGGGACCTCAGTTGTTGCAAGGTAAATCTGTCCAGAGGAAATCAGCCAGTCCAGGGAGTTAACTGACTGTGTTGTTTGGAATCATAGGCGTACGGTGAGCCACGGAGGAGAAAGAAGAGCAGCCTATTTAGTGTGACAGCCCTATTGCTGTACAGAAGACAGAATAAAGTACTACTGATAAAAATGCTTTGGAAAATGCCAAATGCCATATCCATGTACGGTGTTATTATTTCTATTATGCAACAGAAGCGCTTCACACTAATTTTTTCTTGGTGTCTGAATCCAGTATCTTTAGTCATTGTTCTCTTTAAAACTTGATATTTCAGCCAAATAAATACATGCAAACATTTAAGAATCTTCTTGGTGTCTCCAACATTCAGTTTTTCATTTACAGATTTCTTTTTTCAAAATGGCATATCCTCTGGCCGCCTTCCTTCTATGATTAATCATGGACTTCGAGGCAATGGTCTATACCATGCCAACTGTTCATTCGAAAAGCAAGAAGTACAGATTTTTGACAATGTCACTGGAAACAATGAGCTTGACTGATTATGGCTACTAAAGTAGTCACTTCAATGAATGAACTGGTGCAAAAACTTGTCCTTTTACTGAAAATAGAGATATGCAGCCCCTGAGAGGTAGGTACACTGTTGTTGCACAAATGCTCAGGCGGACTCTAGTCTAGTTGGACAGAGGGACAGACACAGGGAAATTAAGCATCTCTGTTAGGTGTACAAGACTGGCCTTTCGCTGGATTGTTTTTTGTTTGTTTGCTTGCTTTTTACTACAAACCCCTTTCAGAAGGATAAATTTGTTTTAGTGCCCATGATAATTATTGGCAATATTCCTAAACCCTCAAACTTTTTTACCTGTTGCACTGGAAGATGCATTGGGTTTGAGAATAATAATTTATGCCCAGCTTTTTTCCACTTTTGACTTTAGTTTTGATATCACATCATGATTCAAAGCTTGGTGCACCATAAATTTTCTCCAAATGTGTAGTAATTCCTAGATGCAGTCCAAAGTTATGATTCATTTATACTGGAGTGACAGCATAATACCTAGGTGTCAGAATCCATTAAAACTGTTCAATGTCTTCTGTTTATTTTTAGAACCAATTGAGACTTAACTGATGGTGAAAAATATACAGTCAAGTGTGTTTACTTCACCTTTACAAAGAATCCGTTATAGTCCCAATTAATTTGTTATTCCTGTCACAACAGGTACTGGATACTTCAAAACTGTCATTACTGTTTCTGCCTTTCTTTTGAGGGCTTCTGTGTACTTTTAACCCATTCAGAGGTATCTGCCTATTGTGACTGTGAGCTAAAAATGTGTGTGTGTATTTGTGTGTGTGTGTGAGAGAGAGAGAGAGAAGTCTATTCAACTTAACCCAAGACAGATTCTGTACTAGAAATATGTTTCTTACTGCTAAAGCAAGGCATTCCCCTCTATACTAACTTCAAATAGTTCTCTCAGAGCATATGGAGACCCCAGTATGCTAGACCAGACAGACAACCATGAAATTTCAGTCATTACCACTGAGGTTTTTTTTCTGCATAATAAGTATTATCCTTTATTATTTATTTCTGAACACTTCATATATGCAGTTTCTAACGGGCAAGCCTGCAATGCATGGAGAGGAGTGACTGTTAACTCTTCCAGGAAAAAATCAAATCCTGTTAACTACTCTTTGAAGGAGTTAATTCATATTTATAAAGAATTACTTTTTTGTAACCTGAAAGTACCAGAAATAGTATGTACAAGGCAATTTTCATCACAATTCCCACATGTACGCAAGCCGAACATGACAAAACAAAAGTAATTCAGGCACAGGTGTGTGAGACGACCACCTACCTCTTCTCTGTGACCACTCCAGGGAGTGATGAGGTGCTGGCCTTACCAAACTGTGATGATCGAATTCGCTGTGATCACTCCTTGTCAAAGAGTGCATCTGATGGTAGAGGGAGCTGTGAGGCTTGCAGGAGGACATCAAGAATCAGACTGCCTTAGTTTAAGGCCCAGTTCAACTCCTGGCTTTGATTTCAACCTACTAAGCTATGTGTTCTTGAATAGAATACTCCATCTCTTGGTCTCAGAGTTCTCTTTCTGAACTCTGAAGGATAAACAAATATATCCTTCTGAAAAATGGTAATGATGACATTGCTGAACTCCTAGGAGTGCAGTGAGAATTAAATAATATACTGAACTGGTAGGATGTAGCGCAGTTCCAGGCACATGATAAATTCATGTGTGTTGTTATTAATGTAACTATTCTTAGTAAGAATACTTACTGGGAGGAGAGTGAGTTCTAGGTAACCTGATCAGGAAAGATCTGAGGATTCAATGGGCCAGAGCATGCCAATAACCTCTGCTCTGAAAGACAAGCAAAGAACTAGAGAGACCTCTTAGAACAGAAACCAGAACTAGGAATGGAACAGTGTTGTAAGCTTAGAACAGAGAGCAGAACCTCCTTCTACTGGCTGGGAAGGTGGGGAGAGGCAATGTCAACAGGGAGAGGCTGCCCACTCTGAGGCTCCATGATCTCTGCTCCGAGTTTCTGCTCCAGAGTGGACACAGCTTCAAGCTTCTCCAGTGACTGTGCCATGGACAGATATAATATAGTCATTACATCTGACTGAGTCAGACAAGAGGACAAGACCTAACATCTAAGAACTCATTCTAGGTAAGTCAATGTGTATCTCAAGTTCAGTTGACTAGTATTTATTAATGAAAATTTGCTTATAACCCCCTTTTCTGAAAGGACTGGAGATGGCATGTCATAAGCTTAAATAAAAATTAAGGGACTAAAATTAAGGGACTGAGTGCCTGAAAGGGGGCGACCCAGAGTTGACACTGATGTCTGTTACAGTTGAATGCAAAATTTGGCTCTGAACTTCCTCATAACCAAAGCAAAAAGTGATGCCATTTGCCTTTTAAGGAAGGATATGGTATAATAACTCTTCCAGGAAGCCAAAATACTTTGAAGTAAAGTTATGGAAGCTACTCCTTACATAAGGAAATCTACAGGCTATTTTTCATTGATATATAAGAAATCTGTCCTCTGTAAAGATTCTTTTGAAAATTTCCAACTTTATCTCAACCAAACTAAAGAATTATGAGAACCATCAACCCCAAATCCAGAAAAGTAAGGGAACGCATGTCCCTGGAAACAGCCAGAGAGAGATGGCAGGTGAGGAACAGGGAGCTGGTAAAGACGGCTTCGGGACGTTAATACATGGATTTGAGGAGGATTACGGTTGTCGCTCTCTCCCTACCTGGCTTGTTCCTTAAAACAGCAATGGAACTAAGAAGAGTCTGAAGAAATGCATAAATTAGTCTCAAGTATAACGAATGTACACGAGTCAATGATACAACAAATATGGTCAATTCACATTGGCAATTGGAGAGCTTTACACATGAACGGCAATCTGATACTACAATTTCTGATGATGAAAAACATAAAGAGCATCATGAGCTAGTAGGAAAATAATTCATTAATGTTTACCAAAAAGTTATATTTACATATACTAATATGATTTAGGAGCAAGTTCAGTTTTTATTTTCTGGCATTAACTATCACTGATTTACCTCCTAAATGTAAATAATAAATACCAAGACTCTACTCCAACTTCTCCATCTTCACTCTTGGCTCTTGAGTTCAGGATCCCCAAATCTCTGGCAAGATCTGTAGCAATGGGCCTTGGCTGGTGGCTCAGTGCACTGAGTACCAGCCTGTGAACCAAAGGGTCGCCAGTGCAATTCCCAGTTGGGGCACTTTCCTGGGTTGTGGGCTGGGTCCCCAGTTGGGGGCACACGGGAGGCAACCATGTACTGATGTTTCTCTCCCTTTCTTCCTCCCTTCTCCTCTCTAAAAATAAATAAATAAAATCTTAAAAAAAAAGATCTATAGCAATGGTCCCCTGTCTTTAATTTGCTGGTTCAACTTTTTGGCCTCCCCGTTATTATCCTTCAGAAACACAAATCTGTTTATGTTGTTCCTGGGCTTAAGGCCCCACAGGACTTGCCAGCAACTACAGCAGAAGTGCTTCTCAGAAAGGCAGAGAGAGCTCTGCATGCTTTGGAGTTTATCCCCTTCCCCAAATAGGGCTTCCAGTGCTCCCCAACCTGCCCCCTCCCGCCCAGCCATTCTGAACCACATGGAATATGCCTCATGGAGGATGGCCTCTAGTACCACACACCATGTCCTCCTTGCACACGTCTGGAAGGGCCTTCTTGCAGGGCTCACTAGGCAACTGGCATCCACTGTTCAAGACTTTAGCTGATCACCACCTCTTCCCCGATAGCCTCTGTAACCTATAATCCCTTCCATCTCTTTCTGAGCTGGTGGAGACAACTTTTTATAGCATTCATTACTTTGCATTGTAATTATTTATAGATCTGCCTGACTCTCCTATGTAATCTCTTTGAAAAGGTCTGAGTGCCTGAAATAAATGTAGGTTCTCAAAAATATTGGTTTAATATATAAACAAAGTAGAATTAACCTCATGGTATTATAAACAAATGTGGATTGTACATTTGAACTGAGCTTTTGGTTCAGTGTGAAAAGAGGGGGTATAAATACAAAATATTGCCGATACAGCTCTCCTAATCATGGGTGTCAGACTCATTAATTGTGTATAGTCCCCAAGGAACCTGACATAAACAAGAGAACTAATCATACAAAGATCAGTGAATGTATTAAGGATCAAGGATTCTTAATGCAAGAATCCTTAATACATGTAAATGGATCAAGGATCGGGGCAGTGCTTCTGTCTGGTCATTTCCTGTAATGTCAAAGAAATTACAGCTCCGTGACCTTGGGCTCATTGCTTAACTTCTCTGAGCCTGTTTTCTCTCCTATAAAATGAGGATAATTAAAGTATCTTCCTCACAGGATAATAAGGATTAAAGTATATATTATGCACAAAGTTTTTAAAACAGTGCTGGCACACAGTAAGGGCTATGAACTGAACTACGCCCCCCAAACTCAGATGTTAAAGTCCTGATCCCCAGTGTGACTGCATTTAGAGTGAGCCTATAAAGAGGCAAAGTTATGAGGTCATGAGGGGGGAGCCCTGACCCAATGGGATGAACAGATTATAAGAAAAGACACCAGAGAGCTTTCCCTCTCTCTCTTATACCTCCTGCCCACCTTTATGAGAACACGGCCAGAAGGCAACCACCTACAAGCCAGGAAGAGAGCTCTCATCAGAAACCAAATGAACTGACACCTGACCTTGGACTTGGCAGTGAGGAACAGTGAACAATACATTTCTGTTGACTGAACTACCCAATATGTGGCATTTTGTTGTAGCACCCTGAGCAGGGTAGGACAATAAGCATTTACTTAACGTTGGCTAGTACTATTATTGATATCATATGTGTCCTACCATATGGTTCTCATGCTCTTCTAATCATCTCTGGGGTATTTTTCCTTTGCTTGGCAAACTACCAAAATGAAAAAAGTCCACTTGACCTTTTTACTGCTATGGCTTAAAAGAAAAATTTAACATTGGACTTCTAACAGCAGAAATAACTATATATGAAGTCAGTGCTGTGCCCAGATTGATACCATCAGGCAGGTGATGAAGGTTTGGGGTTTCCTGTGCAAAGCAGAATGCCTCAGATGACGGCAGACTATGCTCTCAATTTTGAATAAAATGAGTGGAAGATATCTGAGAAATTCTGCTCTTTCTGCTTGAGTGAACACCTGTCATGCTTCTTACATCTACTGAAGCAATTAACACACACAAAGCTATATTTGCTAAGCCAGTGCTCCCCAACGGGGGTGTTAGCTTATACCAGTGAATAACAAAGACCTCTGAATTTTTCAGCAAGCTAGTTTTTCCCTGAGCTCTCTTCCAGACAGCCATGGAGCAACTCCTGCACATGTGCTGGGCACCCTCCACCTGACTGTGTTCTTCTCCCTTATGTTCACAAATTTACTTTCCCCACCGTCAGACTGCCTGGTGTTCCCCTGTAGACTCAACCAGACCTCAGTGCTTTCCTATCCTTTCCACAGAGGCTTTCAGTAGCCCAGGGCTCCCTACACCGGCTGCACATTAGTGTCACCTGAGGGAGCTTTTTAACAATGCTGAAGCCTAGGTTTAACTGCACAACAATTACATTGGAACCTGGGAGTGGATGATTTGAATATGCTGATCAGGTGAGACCCATGGAGTAGCCACAGTTCAAAAGCTCAATTCCACTCTGATCTTGGATTCCAGGTCTGCTATGTAGCCTCACATTGTCTCCCAATTTGGTAACTTGTTCTTGATCTTGTACCTCTATGCCTAATTTATCAGCTAGATAACCAGGTTTTTGCATAAAATTCTCCTGGAATGAGGCCCTGTCTTATTTTCATCATCCATCCATCTGCACCTCTCCAGGACTTGGGTTGAGATCCTGAACCACCTCCTCATTGAAAAGATCATATCCCGCTGCCAAACCTCAGTCATCTGCTTTGAAATGCCTGCCACCCTCCCCTCTTGACTTAGCAGCCAGAGTCCCTCTCTCTGGTTGGACCCTTTCAAGTCACCTTCCCACAGATCATCTGGACATCATGCTGTGTCTGGACTGGATGGATTTCCTAATATCAGCTGTAGGCTTTGAAATCAATGACCTGATTACATTCAAAAGATGGTCTTCTACTTTGAGATTACCATATTTTTTGGACCATAAGACACACCCAGGTTTTAGAGGAGAAAAATAGGAAAAAATTTTTTGAAGAATAAATGTGATAAAATACTTAATAACATAAATAACATAATATTTCACCAATGTAAATGTAAACAGAACTCAATGGCAGCATTAACAACCATTATTCCTCCCAACTTTGGCAGGGGGAGTGTGTCTTATAGTCCAAAAAACACGGTATATCCCTCCTCACTTTTTGCTGTTACAATGCCCTTTTTCTTAAGTAACAATGGCAATAATATCTTGGGAAAAATGTTTTTGAAGTGGACAACTTTATAACTATTCAATGTTTTTTGTTTTGATTTTTCTTTTAACTTATTGGACCAGAAGTTCCCCAGGCTTGGAAACTACTAAGATAGATAATTGCAAGTTATGTCTACCTCCAAATGGTAGTTTAACCGTGGTGGACAGGTCTGTGTTCTTAGATCTCAGGACCTCTCTCTTTACTTGGTCCGTCCCGCTGCTGTCAAGGGCTGCACCTTTTCTGGCACGCAGCTCCTGTACTCCCTTCTCAAGTCACACCTCCCTGAATGGCAACTCCTCCTGTAAGTTCTCTTGAATCAAGTTTTTGTTCCAGCAAGCAAACTAAGAGCAAAATATTATTACTAATACTCGGTAGGACCAGAGGTTTCACAGCTTACAGGCATTTGAGATCATTTCACCCAGTGGTTCCCAAGTCTGGGGATTTTATGGTCCAATAAGTTTAAAAAAATAACTTTGGGGTAGGTATAAGGTTGTCCTTTTTTTTTTTTTTTTTTTGTATTTTGCCAAGATGCAGGTGCCATCTAGTATCACCTTCATTTCTTAAGAGAAAGGACATTATAACATTAGAAAGTCAGAACAGACATAATTTCAGATTAAAGGCAATCCTTTGAATGTAACCAGTTGAGTGTTACAAAAACTGCCCAGAGTATTCTTATGTTTCTTAGTTCAATACATACCAGTGAAAACTTGACCATGGACTAGCATTAGTTCCCAGAAAGGTGTCTGAGAACACTAATTTAGTTTGAATCCCACATTTTACTGGCAAGGAAACTGAGATACAGGGGCACATTATTTCCCACGGGTCACTGGCAGATCAGCAGCAGAATCTGCACTAGAAACCAGTGTCTTGACTCCCAGGCTAGGCCACTGTCCGTGCGCTCTGACACCTCTTGGCTGATAGGCCCTTCTGTTTCTTATCCTCTTCTTCTTTATAGAGCCTACTCCGCCACTGGTCCCTACTCTCTGTGCCAGGACAGGTGTGTTCCTCTGACACATCTCATACTCTGCTGCTTCAGCTAAAATGTTGAACAGGAATAAGAAGGGCAATGGTAATCAGAGTTTTCATTTATTAGCTGACCACTAAGTGCCAGTCATTGTGCTAGGCACTTTACAAATGCTATTTCTAATCCTTTAATAAGCCTGAAAGGGAAGTAGCAGTGTCTAAATTTTTGAGGTGAGGAAACTGAAACACAGAGATTACTTTCCCCAAATTATGTGGTAATGAATGTCAGCCCTGATTTAAAACCAGGTCTGTTTTATTCCAAAGCCATGTTGTATTCCAAAGACTGAATCAATGATGTAGTTCTAAATTTTCAACTTCTTGCCATCTTTAAAAATATGTATAGAATCACTGGCATGCTTCTAGATCTTTAAGTATTGAGCTTTCTTTTATTTTCTTTACCATAGAGCACCCAACATGCACACCCATAATTCTTGCCCCATGATCCCAAGTGCACCCTGGGGATCCAACAGGGTACAGTCTACCAACCATGCAAACCCAGCCCTCAAAGATCACTCAATAAATTAAAGATGTGGCTCAGGAAAGTGGATCTGTGTTTGAATTTAATGATCTTGGTGATCACTGAGGATTCCATGAATAGTCCCAGAATTGCTCTAATCTGCATCTGTGTACATTGATTAGTACTTGTTATCCACCCTAGTCTAGCCAATACAGCCTAATCACTACACAATGAATGTGGTATATGCTTTAATTCCCAGGTTATCTTATCTAGAGATATTTGTCCTTATTATTGTTATTCTGAGGAGTCAGTGTGAGAAACCAGGGAATAATTTGACAAGTCTGGAATGAGAGATTGAAAACTGGGCTGCCATGAAACCATTGAAATTTCTTGGCTCAAAATTTGTATAGAAATTATTCTGCTAGAGAGGAAAAGAGGCATAAAAGAGGCCCATTTGGCATTTCAATTCCACAGTAAACCAAGAGACTCATCACCATGTTCCCACACTAATAGGCATGGGCACATAATTTCTCCTGGGGAAATAACTGAGTCTTTTTTATCTTTGGCTCTTAGCACACATTTTACAGTGTCTGGCACTGAGTAAGTGCTCAATAAATGTTTGTAAGATTAAATGAGATATTTCTGAGAGAAAGCAAATAGGCCAGGGAAGCAACTGAGAAATACTGCACAGAAACCAGTCAGAGTGTTTACTGAACACTCATGGAGCTCAAAGTCAAAGGGTTATGGCTGAGGAAAGCAAATTGACATTACTTCATGTATTAGTTTCCTGTGGCTGCTGTAACAAATTACCATAAACTGGATGGCTTTCACAGAAATGTGTTCTCTCCCAGTGTGGGTTACCAGAAGTCCAAAATCAAAGTGTCAGCAGGGTGTGCTCCCTCCAGAGGCTGCAGGAGAGGTTCATTCCCTGCCTTTTCCACCTTGTGGTTGTCAGCATTCCTTGGCTTGTGGCCACTCACTCCAATCTCTGCCTCCATTTTCACATGGTTTTCTCTTTTTCTCCATCTCTTCTATGCCCACCATAATCCTGAATGATCTCATCTTGAGATCCTTAGCTTAATTTTATCTACACAGATCCTTTTTCAAAATAAGATTCTATTCACAGTTTCCAGGATGTGGGCACATCATTTTGAGAGCCATCATTTAAACCATTCTACCTCACATGAGGCCAAACTTTATGAGAAACCTGAAACCCATGTTTAAGCACTAAATTGGTTGGGTATTACTGAAGTGTAGAGAAAAAAAATATTGCAACTAGAGAGAAGTGAAACAAAGAGGTATGTATAAGGGAAATACTATTTCAAAAACTCTTCCATTTATAGTTCCTTTCTCCCTTCAGTCATGCCCACTGTTTTGGTGTTACAGACTCAGGGACATGGCATGCTAAGAGGAAGACAAACTAACAGAGCAGTCCTATGCCTAGAAGAGGGAACACACAGCCTTCATCTCTCAAGCCTTGAGGGTTTACAGGGAAAGAGGGGGTTAGAGGTGAGAGGAGGAGATGTGTATCTTCTATGTCCCCCATCGTGTGCCAAAGTCCTAGATGGAAGAAATGTGTTGGATTGGTCCAGAGAAGCCAAAAGCAGAGGACTGTTTTATCTGCTTCTTATGTGAGGCTTTGGAAAGAAAGCACCTTACAAGATGTCTTCACAAGCTGAAGCTGCTGCAAGGCCAAGCAGAGAAAGCACCTGAGTTAGCATTCCAAGGCTGCCAGGTGTGTGGAAGAGCTTCACATGAAGTGTTAGGTATGTGGTGGGGGGCATGTGCCAATGCAGGGATCCAACATAAAGGGTCCCCACAGTTGAGGCAGAGGAGTCCTGAAGGCATGATCCATAGGGCAAGCTGGCAGGGCTGGGAACAAATGGGAGCTGGAGCCACACTTCAGAGCATGCGCAGATCCTACAAGATTGAGGTGGGGCCAATTTACCAGACACAAATGGAGCCAAGCAAACAGATCACAAGTTCATCAGTGGCAGAAGGCAGCATCAGATGCTAGCAGGACACTCAAGGACTTAGAAGACATGGAATATCCATTTCTCAGGAACTAGAAGACAGTACAATGATCTGAGTCTGCCACCCAACAACCCCTTCTTTTCTACCACCAAAATGGTATGTATATAAACCTTTCCTTCCAGATACCCACAAAGTTGTCCTGGAGAACAGCAGAAAATTGGAAAGTCTGCACATACCTGATTAGTCTACTGAAGTTGCCTGGGACTGAATTGAACAATTTGGACTTAATTAGGTATTCCCCATGCCCATTCTGCCTTGGCCACTCAGGTTTGCAGTACACACACAAAAAAGAGATTGCATCAGTCATGGAAAATGGAAATGTTAAATTTTCTTTCTACATTAGTGAGAGTTGGTTGCCATGCAAACATGTACAATCATAAAGGTGAGATGAAATCTACCTTAAATAGTTTTTTAAAAAATTCTGCAGAATTCAGACTAAACATCAGTAGTTTATATCCACATAACATAATCCTCAACACTAGGGAGACAGAAAAATATAACCTTGCAGAGTTGGAGATGCATCAATTCTCTTACTCCCAGAAAGCATGTCCCCCAAACATTCTCCACTTCGTTTCATTATCTATTTCATTCCTTTCAAGCCCTATGTACTTATAGCAGACCTTCTTTGCATGAGGCACTGTACTTGGTCCTGGGATAGATAATGAATAAATCTGGGCTCTGGCCAGGCAGGCAACTATTATGCTCAGACCTCCCCTAAATGCACAGACTAAAGTCTTGGTAGGATAATAACCCCTCTGAAAAGCCATCACTCGCCCACTCCTTAGATAATTATTATATGATCAAATACTTAATGAAGCCCTCTGATTCGGAGTAGGTTCTGTCTGAACCCAACATTTATACTTTTGATTACATTCTTGACAGTATTTTGTGTTCTATTTATTAACACAGAAACCTGCCTTCATTTATAACAGACAATATTTAGGTCACACCGAGCATTTTTATTTTTCCTTTGTCTGATTACTAAAAAAAGGATAGGACTGAACAGGAAGTAGCTAGATAAATAATGCACTGAAACCTCCTGCAGGACAACCATTTTTAGAATTATTCAGGTTTCGTAGGTTATATTCTATACAATAGTAGGTGAGGGCTCAGGGCTACATTCAATTACTATTTAGATATTAATTTCTCTTTCATGTTAATCGGTGTTATACTACTAAGTTCACATTTCACATTCTGAATAATCACTCCACAAATGGTAAACATATTATTAACGGTCCATTTTCATAAAATACTTTCCCATTTTTATTTCCACATTGCCTAGGAGTCACGCTAAAACAAAGGGTGAAAAGAAAGAAGGAGGACCATGTAAAGTAATAGAACACACATATAACAGCTGCCTTCTCTGAGAAAGGAAACTTTATTTACTATCATTTAAAATACTGCTTCAGTCCCTTCAGCTTCTCCCCTGCCCTTACTATATTTGAACCAAAAACCCACCACTTTCAAAGCTTCCTTCCAAAATAATGCCAATCCTCCTACATTTCCAGCCCAGAAGACTCACAAACAAGCAACACGGGTTTTTGTGTGAGTGCAGTTATGGTCTATCATTATTAAATGTCTCTTGGTGGGCGGGAGAGGCGCTTCATCACACACAGCCATTCATCAGCACTCGCCGAGCCGCTCACATCTGACCTCAGCAGCAATAATGCCACATCAAGTAGGCCAACTACCCAGTTTAGCAGCTGAGCAGAGAGCACAAGCTGGCTCCAAGATTAAGTGCGCTGCTGCAGGCTTCCATTCCCAGGAGCTCCTGGGGCTGATGTTGTATTGATTGAGAAACTTTACCAGTAAGTATCACAAACAACAATAGCCAGGTCAATGACTGGTGATGCCTGAATAAAAATTCCCCACGGGGCACACATTCTGGGCTGAGGCTCTGCTCTCATGATGTCTGAGCACAGGTTGAATAAGGTTTCTGAGGAAGAAAGAGTGAGAACCTGCCGTTGGAAATGACATTTAAGCAAGTACACATGGGAACAGAATAAGAGACAATGATGTAATTATCTGCTCCCCCGTTGCCAACCGCCACAGAAACCTGTCATCTCTCAGTGTTTATATGTTCTCCACACCTTCCATTTCTTGCTTTTAATGCTTGTTAGGGTCTGTACTCAATATTCAAATACGGGAAGCTTTCAGGTTAGACAAAAAAGATTAATATTGCCATGTAACAATAACTAAACCATTTTCACTTGGAAAATAAAAAGGGAATTTTCTGACATAAATTTCCCCATACCCTAAGAAAGTTATCTCATTTTATCTCTTACCAAGTGATCACCAAATAAGAGAAATGGGAATCTTCATCCCAACCATGTTTTTATAACCAAACCATAGCTTTTTGGCAAAGTAGGGCTTGTGAAAATGGCCCTTGCAGTTAAGAGGGGCACTTGCACCATGGCAGGTAAATACCCGTCAACTGTAGGGAGTGAAGCTGAGAGCCCTGGGGAAGACAGTGCAGTTCCTGGTGCTGATGTCCACATGCACTCTCCCATACCTTTTATGTGAACTTGCTCACAGTCTCATATCACAAGCATGCAGGCTGGGATGCTACTCTTTTCACACCCAGATTCTGTTCTCTGGGAGGAAGATAATGCTATTGTCCTTCCGATGTTTCTGCTAATGCTTCTCTGACCTCCTTTCTCACCTTGCCAACGTCAGGGTTAAACATTACCAGCCCCTAACTCTTTCTGTCCTTTATATGCACTTTTATTTTCATACTAAATGTTAATTATAAATTTGCTAATCTGCCTCCCCTTTGATATTATGAGCTCCTCAAGAGCAAATATTTTAAAGTAGTATTATTTTTTGCCTTCTTAGGGTTCTATGCAGTGCCCTGCACATAGCAGGTGCTCAATAAACCTGTGTCAAACTCAACAGTTGAGCTGAACATGGTAGATACAGCTAATGGTCTACCTAATAACTAATCTATCCTTCCCCTTACCAGTAGGACCCCAGTTTTTTCAGGGGATCACTGTTTCTGGGAAATAATAAAAAAAAATTACCACTTGTCAGATTAAGGTTTACAGGTTGAGTTTATCTAGAGAGCTCTTACTTTCCTGATTAGAAAAACAAACTCAGTGGACATCAACTTTCTGCCCCCAACCCTTGCTGTTTCTTGTAGCATGAGCTGAAAATTTGGGTTGGGAGTGGGGTGGCCAGGCCAAGTATTAACATCTAGATAAGGAATGTGGAACTATATTAAGGCTGACTAGATATCAATATTTTTAATTAAAAGCAAGTATGAGTGGTGGATAAAAACCAAGAACAAAAAGAACCTTGCTTTTGAAGTTATTTTTGCCATCCATCTTTAGTGTTAAATGACAATGCTCCGCTGAATGGCTTGTTAGCACTGACTATATTCTGTGGCCCTGGTTGCCGGTTGGATGACCAGCAACCTTTTCCCCCTCAGTCCCACAACCATCATGTCTGTCTCAGGGACAGTGAAGGGGATTTATTTTATAGTCACTGAGCATCACAGATCTCATTTTTGGCGATGACAAGTAGACAAACCTCAAAGGACCCAAGTCTAGGAGATAATCTTTCTGTCGTTATTGCAATTCAATTCTCAAGTACTGTGGCAGAGATTGCTAATTGCCCCTCAATATCCTTACTCTCCTTCTTTGCTTTTTAGTAGTAAAGCTCCCCAAGTTTTAGCTGGGCATATGGCAGCCCAGCTAGAGATTATATTTTCCATACTCCCTTGTAACTAGGCATGGCCATATGACTGTGCACTGGCCTATGGAATGGCCAGAAGTAATGTACATAAATTCTGTTTAGCTAAAAGAAGACGACTGCCATTTGTTTCTTCTGTCCCCATTTTTGGGGGGAGCTTGCATATAGGTATAGAGGTGGTGAACTATTTTTGATCTTACAGATTAGAGCAACCCTCTGTAACAGGAATCCAAACTATGGTTCATGAGCCAAATTTACCACTGGCTTTTCTATAGCCTATAAACTAAGAATGGTTTTTCCACATTTAAATGGTTCTAAAAAATAAAAAAACAGAACACTTTGTAATCCATGAAAATTATATGAAATTCAGACTTTTGTGTCCATAAGTGAAGTTTTACAGGAACAGAGCCACACACATTCACTGGTGTGTTCTCTATGGCTGCTTCTGGGCTCTAAGAGCATTGTCAGGTAGGTGCTGAAAGCCCACACAGCCCACGAAAGCTTAACATATTTACTGTCTGGCCCTTCGCAGAAAAGTGTGCTGGCCCCCGCTCTAGAAAATGCTGTAGCCATGAGATAGATGATTCCAGAATCTGACTACACGAAAGGCAGCCACTTGACCTTCTGAAGGTTGCCTTGAAGCTTGTTTTTAAATGAGAGAGACAAACATCTGTCTTATTTAAAACACTGTTATTTGGTCTCTGTTAAAGCAACTAAACCAGAATCTTAGCTAATACAATTACTAAAAGACACTTCTTAAGTATTGTCAATGATAAGCTACATTTAAATGGGAAGAAAAGGGAAAACTACTTCTTTCAAAGGAAGCAAATGCCTCATACCAATGACATTTCTCTGGGTGACATTTGATGGGTTATTTCCCCAACACATGTAGAAGGGACTACTGGGGATTCTTAAACAGTGCAGAATGTGGTGAAATGGTGCTGGCGGAACATTATTTTATTGCTCTGGTATGAAAAGAATTGAAGTTGAAAAAAGCTCGTTAATGAAGACCTCTTTTTTTTCCCCCAGAATTCCCTGTACTCTTCCAGGAGGCTGTTGAAGTAACAACAACTATCACAACAACAACAATAAATACAATTACTGAGTGCTCACCCTGTGCCAGGCACCATTTGAAGATCTTTGCATCTATTATTAATTCTTTTTATCTTCCCGGTCCCCTTTTATTTTATTTACTTTAATCATTACTTTATGATAATAAAAGTAATAGGTACTTTTATTGTCATTCTCACTTTAAAGGGAGTGACATCCTCAGAGAAGGTAACTTGCTGAAGGTTACACTGCTAGTAAGAGGCAGAGCCCGTCCCTGAAGCCCGCTCACTCCAGAGCAGGCATGTAGCTACTTCCTGTTATTCCTAATCTTGGCAAAAAGTAATAAGGACCTGATCCAGGACTTCTATGTTGGCTGGAGAAATGGAAATGAAGGAGAAATGGAAATGCAAAGAACTCTGCAGCAAAAGAATCCCCAGACCAAGATGGTGGCATCGGTGTGGTCAACAGAAGACAACAGAGAACCTGGAAACAGTCACACTGCAAGGGGTCGTAGAGGTCAGTCTAGTCTTCTGGTTTCAGACCTGGCTGAGTGTTGGAATCAAACAGGGCTTTATTAAAATACAGATTTCCAGGATCTTTCACAAGACGAACAAAGCAGACCTACTTGGTCAATATCTCCTGGGCTATATCTAACCTGGCAAATAGGTAAAAGTCTAAGATGACTTTTGATGGTGATGTATAATAACAGGAACATTTACACACTGCCACTGGTAGTGTAATTGGAATATGTACTTTGGGGAGGAATTCATATACACTATGACTTAGTAATTGCATTCCACAGTATGTACATATGTACACACACACACATACACAAGAAAATAAGAACAAACAAGAATGTATAAAACAGTACTCAAAATGGAATCAAATGTCCATCAATATAGGGAAAAGATAATAACTTGTGGTATATTCATATAACAGGCTGCTACTGCCCATGAGTAAAAATTAATAGACGCTAGTTATACACAGTCATTATGGATCAATCTCATAAAATAATGTAGAGCAGCCTGCCTGGTGTGGCTCAGTGAATTGAGCACTGGCCTGCAAACCAAAGGGTCATGGGTCTGATTCCCAGTCAGGGCACATGCCTGAGTTGAGGGCCAGGTCCCCAGAAGGGATTGCATGAGAGGCAACCACACATTGATGTTTCTCTCCCTCCCTACCCCTCTCTCTAAATATAAATAAATAAAATATTTAAAAAACAATATAGAGCAAAAAGGGTAATTCGCAGTTGTATATGTACCATATGAATTCATTAATATACTTGTTCGAAGTCAAGCAAAACAATATTTTTAAGAATATATTTACATGCAGTGAAATAAGGAATAAAATTTGAGACAATGGTTACCTTTGAAGGGGTGGGAGGGTATGCTATGTGTAAATAGTACACAGGGGCTTTCAAGATAATTGTAGTATTAGTTTTTTTCATTAAGTGAGTGGAGGATACCCATGCATTTGTTTATTACTCTATAAACTGGGCTTACACACTATATACAGAGTGGGTCAAAAGTAGTTTTACAGTTGTACATATGGAAAATACTACAATAATAGATAATACTACAAGAATAAACTGTATTTTGTATACTCACAACTATAAACCTATTTTGGCCCCACCCTGCATACTCATTTGTAAGTATAATGGCATTCATAATTTTAAAAATGTAAGAAAATGAGGCTTAAAATATAAAAATATTTACTTCAAAAATTTTTGGTTGCAAAATGGAAAATTTGAATTTTTATCATTAGGGGACTGGGTAAACATTATAATAAATCTATATTATGGAATATTATGTAGGAATTAAAAAGAATAAGTCCACTATTTATACATTGATTTGGACAGATGTCCACAATATAGTAAAAGAAGAAAACCAATTATAAAAAATGTATATATCATCCATTTAAAAAAATAATCACAATAAATCCACCAATGAAACTCTGTAGGCTTGTATATGTTTATATGGCATGAAAAATAAGTATGGCAAGATACATATTTGGAAAGAGATTTCCAGTTGCCTTACTTTCAGCCATTTTCTCATTCCTCTTTAGAATTATAATTAGTTTTTTATCTAGGCATAGTGCCACCCAGGATAAAAGACTACATTTCCCAGCACCCTTTGCCATGGGTGTGATCATGTAATTCATGAGTCAATAAGATGTATACAAAATTGTGTGCCTGAAAGGAGATGGGAGGGATTCCTCCACCTCTTTTATACTTCCTTTGCCTTTCCGCCTTCTTCTGGACTGCGATGTGTCTCTGTTGGCTGGAGCACCAACAGCCATTTTTGGACTATGAGGATGGTAACCATGAGCTAGGATGGTGGTGTGCCACAGAAGGACAGATGCCTGAGTTCCTGCCGACACCATGGAGCCACTATGTCAACCCTGGACATCCTCCCTCTGGACATCTTTTATGTGGGAGAGAAATAAACTTCTCTCCTTAAGTCATTTTTGCCTGGTATATTTCAACTATATACAACTAAGCCTAACCCTAACCAATACACATGCCAAAATTAACATGGGTTATCTCAGGAGAGTGAGATCAAAAGCAAGTGTGGTGAAAGAGGATGGAACATTATCGCATTTTGAAATTTATATTTCCATATTATTTGA